>JABCKK010000012.1:8229-94429 GCA_018221785.1 Calocybe gangraenosa
ACGCTTAGCAGGTTACTGCTAGGTCCAGCTAGGACCGATTTAGGAGGATGGAAATGCTCAGACCTTGGCCCGCTCGCAAACGTAGGCCAAAAAAGCCCTGTGTGTGTGGCGAACATCGCAGCCTTGAGTCTGCTGTGGTTGGAGCTCAGTAGAAGGCCAACGTCTTGTTTTAACGTCCGGGATGACCCGATCCGATGCCCCAAAAGACGCTGGCATTGTCAACTTATCAGACCAAACTTGACCCATCATGTCAAGTTTGAGGTAGAATGTCTTCGATTCAAACGTCTGGAAGCGTATAATTTCTTCTTCCTTATCTATCATATGGGTGCTGGTAGAAGGCCTCGGAAGAGTTTTAGTTAGTCAACTACTCTACTACCATCGACGGTATTATTGGCTCATACTAATGGTGAGGGAAGAAATCATCTCATTGTAGCTCAAGCGCTCAAAGCTGATTTGAGTTTCTCGATTTGTAGGACCTTGTATGTTATGTTTGTTGATTACAAGATGAAATCATATCTGCCGCCTCAACGGATCGCCAGCGAGATTTCCGTCAGGATGTGACCGATCTTAGCTTGATGGCTCGCATTGCATTTTTACGGAGGAAATTGGCTATTTTTTTGTGACGCGTGTTACTTGATTCCCAGATTAAAAGGCGACGAGGTATCGTGTAAAATACTCACATCTAAATGATATTTCAATGAACCCCCCTTCTAGTACAATGATGCTGTGACTCGACGTCGCGCTGCCCAGCCACTCCTAACAAATGACATAAATTCTGCCGCAGATGGCATTCTCTTGCGCAAGGATTGGCATGCCTATTTCAGATATGGAGAAGTCGCATTTTTGAAGGTCTGGACCGGTGGCATTACGATCCAAGTCTCATTCTAATTGCGAGGATATCGTGATACTAGTTTGCCTTGGTTCCCGAAGACATCCCAGGTTTCTAGGGTTCACCTCCAGCTAATCGCGTCACCGCACAGTATCTGAAGCTTCCTCCTGATAAACTGACCTCGTGTCGGGATGCCGTTTTTGACAATCTTCTACCCAGAAATGGAAACGAGGCACCAGCAGCTATTCTCCGACTTTTGTTACGGCGGCGTAACATAGCCTGGGGAAACGGGAGGAGATGACGTGCCTTCTACATGAAAAGTTCGTGAGTCAAGTCAAGTCCATTTCTCTTCCACAGAAGCCTACCGAACCGTCAAGTGGTGAGGATTCTAAGAGCCCAGGCAGTGCCCCACGGATGGCGATTACGTGAAACCTAATACATGAAACCTAAATCTAAACCCCGAGTTAATCCTCCTCGTGAACGCTACGATGCCAGCCATAATGACGTCGAATCATCGTTTTAAAACGATCGAGGCCTCGAATGTATGGCATGAGTGCTTTGAGGATGCGCGCGTATTGAATCAACCCGGAAGCAAGGATGGCGCATTACCGAAAGGAGGAGTGGCAGCGACAGTTGAGGGAATTGAAGGCTAGGTCTTGGGATGGATGGAACAATCATGACTGGACCGCTTTCTTGACCTCACCACTACCACCAACGAGATAATCACATTATCACAAGAATTAGTATACATCGTTCTTCTCATCCAGACTGTCAGAGCGTTTAGAATAAAGCATTGACAAGTATACCTTGTCTTTTGGTATCATTTTATCAGTACGATAGTTGATGAGCCTCGCCTATGTGTATAATTCATCGACGCGTCGATTCGATCCTTGTTGCATGGACTTCAGAGGTGTTATTCAATCTGAAGTCACTGAAGGGCACGTAGAACACTTCGCGCGTCCGTGCGCATACCAAAACCAGAGCGCTGAAAAATTAAATTTTGCACGAGTTTCCAGGCCTTGTATACCAAGCTATAACGTAGCAAAACTCCTTGATCCTTGCTTGGCTTAGCTGTGGGGCGGGATCGATACGGGGGCCAGCGAGGGACTTCTTCAACCATGCACCCGTTGCGATTGAGAGACCTCACTAAAAGCTACAAGAACCAGATAGGATAGATTAGGTCTCACTTCAGTTCCCTTGGACTGAAAAGTCATATCGAGCCTCGCAATCTAGCACTATGGATATTTGAACAAAGTTAGGACTAGGCTCGTTCGAAAGTTTTCGATGCCGATGAACGAAGTTGAAAAAGCGTATTGTAACTGTTCCAGTGATGCCCCTCGGCGTAGTTCGTCGACGGTTGCGAGACGTCGAGTCCAAGCTAAGAATTCTATGGCTGCCAAGACAAGTGCGGTATAGTTGTTGCCAAGGCATGTATGCTGACTAATCCCTTATTCTTTTACCCACCTCAACCTACCAAGCCCCAAGAGAAATGCTCTTGTCGTCGCTCCTTGGACTTGGCTTCCTTAGCAGCACCGCCAGGGCGGTCACCGTCTACGGTCAAATTCCCTTCGGCCAAACAAGCGCTCTCGCCACGCCAACTGGCGGCGCTCAACCACAGCCTACAGGCAACTCGACGTTACTGGCGGCCTACGATGAAACGATCCTAAAACCCCCTTCACCGCCCCAAGACCAATCATTGGCGTATACTCTCAATCTAGCAGCTACGAACGTCAGTGTGCCTAATCTATCGATTATGCAGCATGGTTCGTTTTTTGGGTTTTCGATTGAGATGTCAGTTGTTACACAGTTGAGTGAGTTGAGACGGCTACTTCTTATTCGTCACCTTGGGAATTTTCGTTTCTCTGACTTCGATTTATCTTTATCTAGTGGGAAAGAATGCGTCAGTCCCCTTGTTTTCTTGGCTTATTGTTAACTAAAAAATATGTCACCCTCCTCTACCCCTATGTAGTTCACACATTCAAGTACCCTTCCTCAATCTAATGGGCCAGATCCAACAACGAGCTGGGGGCGTCCACATACGAATGGGAGGTAATACGCAAGATTTCGCATATTGGGTTGAACATATCGAGGATGGCCATGCAACCGCCAAGGAAAAGTCAGATCCAAAGAACCCTGTGAGTTTTCATCTGAGAATGACATAGAACAAAACACTAATAGTTAAAATGTGATAAAAGACTCTCACACCCGCTGTACTATACAGCGACGAGCTCTTCCACCTCGCAGCCAACATCTCTTCTCTCGTTAATGTTAGATGGTACCTCGGCGAGTTCCATCATCCATTAAAGTGTTGACACCCTCGTTTATGTACTTTACAGGCATCCCATTCAATGACACCAACTGGCGCCTGACGATCGCAGAAAAAGGCCAAGCCATCCTTGGCGACCATCTCATCGGGCTCCAAGCAGGTAACGAACCTGATTACTACCTATCGTAGGTCTCTCTTCTTTTATCTCCTTTCCTCTCTTTTCGCTTTCAAATCATGGCTGACACATACACCTCACCCCAAAAGCCACAAACACAGAATAGAACCCTACGGCCCAAACGAATACTCGACCGAATTCGCGAGCCTCGTCAAAGCCGTCCAGGACAACCCTAACGTACCGATCAAGAACATCCTCATTGGCCCGAGTCTGGCGACGGGGCCTTGGACACCGGAGAATTTGTTCGATACCGGGTACCTCGATAAATTTAAGGATGTGCTTTCGGTTATAACTATGGAACAGTGAGTACTCGGCCGTCGATCTTAATAAGGCATTCTTTATTGAATGACACCCCCTTCCTACAGCTACCCAAGTAACAACTGCTTCGTCCAATTCCAAATTGGCTCCTACACCGATCCCCAAACGACCTTCCCCACTTTCCTCAACCATAACGCCGGGCTCGGCCTCGTCGAGCCCTACAGGCACACCAGCGAGCTCGCGCGCCAGTTGGGTAAGCCTTTCGTTATGTTTGAGACGAACAGCGCGACGTGTGGTGGGTTGCCTGGGATTTCGGATAGCTTTGGAGCGGGGTTGTGGGCTTTGGATTATGGGTTGACGATGGCGGCGGCGAATTTTTCGGGGGCGTTGTTGCATGTTGGGGGGCAGAATGTTTATTACAACGTGGGTACTCTCTTTTTTGGGGTTTGTTTTTTTGGGTGGTGATCTCATGCTTGGTTTGTTATCTTATAGCCTTTCACCGGTACGTGATTTCCCTCCCTCTAATGACGAATTTCATATATTCATTTACTCTTTCCATACACAGCACCCCCAACCAACCAATCAAACTTCAACCAATGGACAGTTGGTGCAGTGTACTACTCCGTCATCATCGTTGCCGAGATCTTTGGCAAATCCAACGTGTCCCAGATCGTCGACATCAGCAACAGCGGGGTGTACACGCCTTCGTATGCGATTTATGATAACGGGGCGTTGTCGAAGGTGGCGCTGTTTAATTTTATTGATGATGCAATGGGGGCACATGATGTCGTTGCAACTGTCAGTGTTGGGGGTGGGGGGACTGGGGGACAGGTTCCTGAGAAGGTTTGGGTTAAGTGAGTGTTGGGGTGGTTTTGTTCGGTTAGAGTGGGGTTGAACTTTCTTTTCTCTGTAGATACTTCCTTGCGTCGTCTGTTTCTGTGAAAACCAACTTGACGTGGGCTGGTCAGGTAAGCCTTGCCTCTTTTTCTCTCCATCAAACCTGAAAGCTGAAATCCCACGTTTCCCCCCTCCCCTCCTTCCCACCCCAGACTTACGGCAACAAATTCCAAGTCGACGGCCGTCCCAAAGGCGATCTCAACATAACTACTATTGCCTGCGACGCCTCTGCCAACGCATGTCGCATTCCACTCAAAGCCCCCTCATTCGCCCTCGTATTCCTCACCGATCCTAGTGCCCAAGATCCCAATTCCTCCGACGGTAATGGGGGGACACTGACGTTCGAGACGACGGCGTTGACGAAGACGGTGAACACGGCTACGGTGGATCCGAGTGTGCTTGCTACGTCGAATGGGCATTCGGGGAAGGAGAGGGAGAAGCTTGGGAGTACGAGTTTTGGATCTACTAATGAGGCGGTTGGGCAGAGGGCGAAAGGTGTTGCTGTTGTTTCAGTGCTTTTGGCTATGATTGTTGGTGGAGTGGGTGTGGCTTTGATGGCTTTGACACAATGAGACGGCGGCGGGCGGGATGGGGTAGTTCCCGTTGATATTGCTGGTATGGATGATAGATGGTGATGATGTTATCGTTCGTTGAGAGAGGAACGGAGAGGGAAGGGGGAGAGTTACTTGCGATGTTTTAAAACTGAACGCTTTAAAGTATGATTATCCACCCTCACTCGCTACCTACCCGTCTTGTTCTGTCGTTACTCTTCTCACTTTTTATATTTTGCTTTTTAATTGCAGGAAATTTACATTTACGCCTTTCCTTCCCTCATAACACACTCTTTCTTTCATGTTTCGTGTGCATATTATCTTACTCTACTTTTTAAGGAAGAAAAGACACTGGCTTGTTTATTATATATGTTCAGTACCACCAAATTCAAATTCACGCTACTCTTCATTCTGGTTCGCAAGGACGGAAACCCTTCAAATTTTCAGCTCAATGTAAGGATTATTCCAGTGATAAACCACCTACTTTGGACTCGCTTTTTTTTCCCCTTGCCATCCCGTACATTACTGACTTTTTCGTCTGATGTTCCGATATTTACCTTGCGTTTTGACTGCTACGACCAGCCCGGCATAAAATCTTGGAGTGAATGTCCCTTGAGATTCTGGGACGTCACCCAACCTTTCTGAGATTATATTGGGTTTCCTGACCTCTGGTCCTTGTTTGCACCCGCTCAAACCCCTCACTGTGCGTACCCTGTAATTATATATTCAGCTGGAGAAGGGGGGTCGACGATATTCTTTCTAAATACTTTATTCTGCGTCCCTTTTATTTTATAGTTGCGCGATGAAATTTTTCGGGAGGCCATCTAAAGACCATAAGCCTGGTTTATTTACTACGACCCGTACAACGTGAGCCTCGAAAATGGGACCTTTCGTAAGACACAGACTTTCATGGGTTGGCGGGAAAAGGCAAGAGCGGCTCTTTGAAAGTACGACTCTATGGCGACAATAGAAGTTACAAAGGGACAAGCGCCGACAACCGGAGAATCAAGCGCAATCGAGTGAGCAAGCGGAAAAATCTGCCACAGCAGACATAGAGTAGTCTGGACCGAGTTTCGTGCAATGTGAATAAGCTGCTGTGAAGTGAACTAAAGGACGACATCGCCCTCTCCATGTATGGGCACCCTACTTTCTGGCTCGCTTGCAATAAAATGACTAGAAAGTTGCTATGCAGAACAGTTTTCTTCGTTGGCTGATAGAAGAAGCCAAACACATATCCAGGGTAGTTAAGCACAAGCCCTGCTCACAGAGTGAATAGCTTTTAGACTATAAGAGCTGGATTCTGGGCGTGCAAACACACATCCAGGTTGTAAGAGTAGCAATGCCAGAAGCAAAATCATACAGGAAAGCGCCGTACGATCCCCGCGACGACTTCCATACCAACTAACATCCATCCTCCCTTAGCCCAAGACCAAGATCATAAGATAAATGCAAATAAGAAGAGAATCTCTGGTACGACGTGCTATATAGGTCCTGCTAGAACTGATCAATACTCTGACCTTGCGTTGACCCAGAAATAGAAAAGCCTCGGTCGGCTTATTCCGGCATGTTTATGAACTTTTCCCTTCTCACTCCTCTTGTTCTTCAACCACAGCAGACTCAAGGCTGCGACATCCGCTACACACAGGGCCTTTCTTGGCCTAAATTTGCGAACGGTTTAAGGTCTGAATAGTCAAATCCTCCTGGATTGGTTCTAGCCGGACCTGGCGATAATCTGCCAAGACACACCCTCTAGATTTGCCTGTCTTAAGATCTCGACCTTCGGACTGAGGGAGGACAGCTCATCTGTTGGGTTAAAAACGTGTCGCGAGGATTGAGCGGCACTTTGCTATACTTTTTCTTCTGGTATCACTACTCTTTCGACATGGACGTGTGCTTGCACGCCCAGAACCTAGCTCTTCTAGTTACGAACGGAGGAGCGGTTCCCGTGAGTTGGGGCTTTTGTCCAACTACCCTGGATATGTGGCTAGTTTCTTCTGGATATGATGACAGGTCTCGATCCGTGCTCAACATGTGCATGTTTGGTATCGACAAAAAAACACTCGCCTAGTTCTTGAACAGTATCTTTCGTGCGTCCCGGTTAATGTCGGGAAACTGTAGTCCAGTTCTTGAGCATTGCCGATGAGGCATGTTAGGTGTTGACGGGGACCGGGGCCGAGTTTAGTTCTTCATCAATATCATCTCATTGTGTATGTTAGTGCTGGTCTCGCCTGCATCATACTCTATGGAACGCAAGCTAGAAGGCAGTCCAGGGTGCCCATGCACGGAGAGTGGGGTACTATCGGAAGCCAAAGATATACAGACGTCGTTCTCTAGTTTACTTCGCAGCTCGTCAACCATATTATGGTGACGAAACTCGATTCAGACCACTTTGTCTGCTGTGACAAATTTTTCCACCCGCTCACTCGTTTGAGCTCTTACTCTTGATGCCTTCTGGCATCTTTGCTTGATCGTAGCATGGTTGTAGCATGGTTCCTGCATATCAAATTCATGAGATCCTTGATTGAATGTATGCACCAAGGACTACAAAAGTATTCGGGACACAGGTAGATCATACACAAGACAGGTGGGCCTATGCAGCATACAAGCAGTATGAACTAATCGCTATGGATCGGAGTGTGTTTGTAGGTTTGATCGTGGACGTGGTCGCCGTGCTTTTGTTCCTTATGGTGCTTGTGAGGATGGCGATGAACTTGACGTGTTTTACCGTGGTGACGGTCGTGGCTACTCCAGTTTCGGAAGCTATCGTAGTTACGAGGGACTAGGCGACGACGTTGGTCTATACTATCATTTTCACGTGTAGTGCGATTGGATCGTCTGACGCTTGTGTTTCTGCCTTGAATGTTTTTACCACCTGTGTTCGCCTCGCCCTCGTTGCCCTTGTCGTTGGTGTCTTTTCCTTTAGTGTCTTTAGCTTTGGTGTCTTTATCTTTGGCTTTATCTTTGGCGTCTTTATCTTTGGCGTCTTTATCTTTGGCGTCTTTGTCTTTGGCACAAATCACTCGATAAAGCATACGTGAAGACTATTGCTGACGACAATGACGAAGAGTATGCTTCGAGTAACACGACGTCATCGTCGCCGTCTGCTGTAGGGCAAGGTACTACCCAAACTCGGCCGTCACCCACGCCAGATGTTTCTATACATCAACAGCCTTCGTCCTCTCTATCTGCCTTCTTTAAACGGCCTCGAAGCTCAATATCGAATGTATCCCTCACGCTAGAGAATTCCGGCAGTGTAGCGAGAGACCATCTGGCGTCTGAAAGGACTTTCCTTGCCTACGTTCGAACAAGCTTGGCTATGGCTTCTTCTGGTGTTGGTAAGCACAGCAACGTTGTCGTTACGTGCCGAGTCCATGAGAAGCTGACTAGGTCCTCCCCTTTCAGCTCTTGTGCAACTATTTACGGTAGCTTCGGCCAACCTTCGACATTCTCCAGAACACCGACTTCACAGGTACATACGGCCGCTTGGCGCAATGACTATAGCGATGGGACTGATTGTTCTGATAATCGGTTCGTACATACCTGGATAAATGGAAGTCCGCCCCTTCTGATTCTGTCAATATAGGTGTTATGAGATATTTTTCGGTTCAAGCGGCACTGACGAAGGGCCTATTCCCAGTCGCTCGTACAATAGTAGCATTTGTTACGATGACTTTGACACTCTTGGTTATCGTAACTTTTGGGATCCTGGTAGCTGGAAAGTTGGAGCCTCCAGCTCACTGACGACGTTTGGTGATGTTGTAAATCACTTTCCTCTACTTCGTAACGTGTCTTCTATGCACATTCAGATATCAGCCCTTCCACATTGAAATACATGAGGATGATAGTGATCATAACAGAACAGAAACAGAACTTCTGACTGATTCCGTGATGCACTTATTATATTCATCATCACGGGCTTGATGATGAATATAGTACGCAACATGTCATGGATATATTTACCAGACGCTCAGCGAAACTAGCATTGAGCATTGACACACGTTCACGTGGTACCAACTATACACCAACAACGATGCCAAGTCGTTTTTGGTAACAGAGCCTCCATCTACATCTGGCACATATGTCTGGTACGAGACGCCGGGGTAAAGCAAAGTACGAGAAGAACGATATAGACAACCCCCCACAGGTTGTTGTGAACGCTGCCAAGAAGAAGCCGAGATACTTATCACAGCCAGTCATTTGTCCATGCGTTGTTCAAAGTTGTCACACTGAAGTCCTCTATAGAAACAAATGGCTACTCTTAATGATTGGCCTCGCCCTGACTGCGAGCGTATACTATAGCCCTATTGGACGTATTTTTGAATCAGGACTCGAGCACAGTAATGCGGGTGTAACTGTTAGCTCAGAGCCTCCAATAGGACCTCAAGTCATAAGTGATTCGGACCCTTTCATAGTTGTGGACGTTCCTGGAAGAGGAAAGGGCTTGGTAGCTACCCGTGATATTGAGGTACAATTCATATTCAATCAGTCAGTCTGTGCTAACATGCTTTGTATACAGCAGGGAGAGCGCATTATCACAGAGAAGCCTCTGTTCATAGCCCCGGACCACGGTTCGTACCTCGACCTAATACTACGATCACCGTAATAATGGCGACAACATAGTGGTAGGATCTGCAGCTGCCCTCATCGCAAAACACTTGCGTGAAATCAGCCCAGAGGACCGGGCTGCCTTTCTTGACCTTTCCTATGTTAATTTTCCAAAACACCTGGACCCAGCCACACACCCTGAAGAAGTCGCACTAGCCATCTTCCAAACTAACGCAGTGGCGGCAGGTACAGGAGTGGGAATATTTCCGCGTATGGCTAGGTTGAACCATGGTTGTTCCAGTGCCTTTAATGCTGTATACAGCTGGAGAGAAAAAGAAGAGATACTCGTCGTCCATGCGTTGAAGAAGATTATCCAGGGTGAGGTATGGATGGATGATGTGGTATCTGTGTTGACCCACTTATGAGCATTTTTGCAAAACCTTAACAGGAGATTTTGACCACTTACACGGATACCAAACGGCCCAGGGCTGAAAGAAGGTAGGGATCTACACCTTGTGGGGCGGACAATTGTCTGGAAAAACTGATTTGACGTTTGCGACAGGGCGTTTCTACAACAAAACTACGGCTTCACCTGCATGTGCAGGGCTTGTTCTCTGTCTGATAAGGAATCTCAGGCTTCGGATGAACGATTACTTGGAATCTCGGAGGCTTATACCCGATTTGCAACCTGGGGCCAAAAGAACATAACAGGCATTGAGGCGATAGAGCTTAGTAAGACAATATGGGCTTTGGAGGATGAGGAGGGCTATTGGAGCGAAAGAGGAAGACTTGCCGCAGATACTGCCTATGTTGCCGCGGCTCACTCAGAGTGAGCGGTTCTTTATCATATGCCTTGTTCTACGCTTGTACTGATGATGCTTAAACAGTGCTACATCCACACGGGAATGGGCAAAAATAGCTCTTACATGGTATGGTTATGAACTGGGTAAGGATAGCGAGCACGTGCTAGAGATGAGTGGGGTTGTCACACATCCCCAAAGTCATCCAGGATGGGGCTCGCGAGACGCCCAGGAAGTTGGTGGACCGGAAACGTGATTAGCCTAATAGATGTAGTGGTTAACATGAATCATGAGAAAAAGTGTCCTTCCCCGCCGCGGCCGCGAAGCTTCGTCATTGATTCTACGTAAGAGGGGATCGCGGGCATGATTATGGGCATGAGTCGTATGATGTTTATACAAGGATGATTATTGTACAGCGGCATGATCATAGCTTGACAAGCTGTCTGTTACAAGTAGCCATTAAGTAGAAGATCAGTAACAGTAATGCGATAAGCACGGCCAGCACCAGCCAAGAGCCGTTGAGCATGTGACCTCAGAGTCAGCAATAATCCCGTGGGAGTCGCGTGGTGATCCGAGTATTGGAAGTTGCCAGCAACGACCAAACAACTCTTTTAACCCAGTATATCAGCTTCTTGACGTCTGGCGCTCATCTCCTCCCCTTACATCCCCCCCTTCCCTTCAGCAGAGCACACCGAAAACATCATAATCGAACTCAACTCCTAGTTTGGATTTACCAAGCTAGTCGAGCTCCCCTCTTTTCTGGTATTATTCCTACTGCTCACATTAAATTTTCCACCATGACCGATCTCAATCGTACCACATTTACTCCAGCTTTTCCCTTGGCTTTTTTCTCTTCAGAAGCCATGTCATCTACCTCCTCCTCAGATGTATTAATACTCGCCATTGGAGTCGTGTTAGCCGCTATCTACTTGTTCCGAGAACAACTCTTTGCATCCAAGCCTAAGGCAGCACCAGCCATAGCACCCAAAGGCCAAAATGGCTCTGGGAACCCTCGAGATTTTATCGAAAAGATGAAAGAAGGGGTAAGTCTATATACGTCCACCGGTATGAATCACTTGTTGAGCTCCTTGTTTCTGGTCACTAGAAAAAGCGCCTGGTTATCTTCTACGGCTCTCAGACGGGTACCGCAGAGGAGTACTCCATCCGTATCGCTAAGGAAGCCAAGACCAAATTTGGTCTGGCATCGCTCGTTTGCGACGTCGAAGAATACGATTTCGAAAACCTAGACCAGATACCTGAGGACTCCGTTGCATTTTTCGTTATGGCAACATACGGCGAAGGTGAACCCACAGATAACGCTGTTCAGTTCATGCAAAATTTGCAAGACGACTCCTTTGAGTTCAGTAATGGTCAGCGCAAATTGGAGGGCCTCAAGTACGTCGTCTTCGGCCTCGGCAACAAGACTTATGAGCATTACAACTCCGTTGGACGGACCGTTGATGCTGAATTGACAAAGATGGGCGCTATACGTATCGGCGAACGAGGTGAAGGTGACGACGATAAGAGCATGGAAGAAGACTATCTGGAATGGAAGGACCGTTTCTGGGAGGACTTCGCTGCCGCCATGGGCGTCGAAGAGGGACAAGGCGGCGACTCTCCTGACTTTGTCGTTTCGGAACTTGACTCACATTCTCCGGAGAAGGTTTACTTGGGTAGGTCCCATTTCCTTGTGCAACATCAATATACTGATTTTACTCTCAAGGTGAACTCTCTGCTCGCGCGTTAACCAAGACAAAGGGTATTCACGACGCTAAGAACCCCTACCCTGCCCCCATCGCTGAGTCACGGGAATTGTTTAAGAACCCCCAATCCCGCAGCTGTGCACATATCGAACTAAATACAGAGGGATCCGGTATCACATATCAACATGGCGATCACGTCGGCGTTTGGGCGATGAATCCTGATCTTGAGGTTGATCGTCTCTTGTGCGCTCTAGGTCTCATGGACAAAAAGAACAATGTTATCGGAATCGAGTCGCTTGACCCTGCTCTGGCCAAAGTTCCCTTCCCCGTGCCAACAACTTACGACACTGTCCTTCGCCATTACATTGATATCAGCGCAGTTGCAGGACGCCAGATTCTCGGCACGCTCTCCAAGTTCGCACCTTCCCCAGAAGCAGAGGCATTTTTGAAGAACCTGAATACAAACAAGGAAGAGTATGCAAAGGTCGTCTCTGGGGCCTGTCTCAAACTCGGCGAAATTCTTCAAGTCGCTGCTGGAAACGATATCAAACAACTCCCAACCACTGAAAACACTACTCCTTGGGCCATTCCTTTCGACATCGTTGTTTCCTCTATTCCCCGCCTTCAACCTCGGTTCTATTCCATTTCTTCCAGCCCCAAACTGTATCCCACTTCTATCCACGTAACTGCAGTTGTTCTCAAATATCAGTCTGGTCAGACCGACCTTACCAGCCAGAAATGGGTCTACGGTGTTGGTTCAAATTTCCTCTATAATGTCAAGCTTGCCGCCACCGGAGAAGATGCACCCATGATCACTGATGGGAGCGAACCTGCGAGACGCGTGAGTCCGATTTATCGGGTTGAAGGGCCTCGTGCCTCTTACAAACTGGAGACGACATACAAATTCCCTGTTCACGTCCGGCGCTCTACATTCCGACTCCCGACCAATCCCAAGAGTCCGGTAATAATGGTGGGCCCTGGCACTGTAAGCAATCAATTTCAGCCACTACTCAGTAATGAGTACTAATCCTTTTTTAGGGTGTTGCTCCGTTCCGTGGTTTTGTTCAGGAGCGTGTTGCCCTAGCTCGGCGCTCAATCGAGAAGAATGGCCCAGATGCGCTTGCTGATTGGGGACGTATATCACTCTTCTACGGCTGTCGCAGGTCAGGCGAAGACTTCTTGTACAAGGATGAATGGCCGAAATACGCCGAGGAGCTCAAGGGCAAGTTCTCAATGCACTGCGCATTTTCACGTGAGAATTACAAACCGGACGGGAGCAAAATTTACGTGCAAGACCTATTTTGGGACGACAGAGAACACATCGCAGATGCAATTCTCAATGGCAAAGGTTACATGTACATTTGTGGGGAGGCTAAGAATATGAGCAAACAAGTTGAGGAGGTACTTGCACGAATTCTTGGAGAGGCGAAAGGTGGATCAGCAGAGGTGGAAGGAGCAGCCGAGGTGAAGCTGCTCAAGGAGCGATCCAGACTGATGGTGGATGTCTGGAGTTAGATTACTACTCTTCCAAGTATTTTTTTCGCCCTACGCGTATAAGGATCTTGTTGGTTCAAATATTGGGGCGCTGACCCTCCTCTATCTGAATATTTTTTAATTTATGCCTACAGCACAGTGTACTTGGAATCGAATCGACCTTGCAGTAGACCGGAATAGACGTTCATCATTATTACATTATCTGAATTGGAATTTAAATATACGACTCTTTGTTTATAACGCCAATCACAACCACCTAATGCTGAGGGTCTCGCTGACGAGACCACTGAGCCACCGTGGTTTCTCATCTTCGTCTCTTACGTGGAACACCTCGTATCCCCACAAGTCCAACGAGCGGCCAGATTCGGAAGCACCAAACAATGAAGCGGCCTCTTCGTCCACTCAACACGAACCCTCTCAAAATTCTACAAATAGTCAGCCGCTATCCATCGCGCAATACGACTTGGACATAGTTAGGCAACGCATTCGGGATTGGACGAATCGAACCGCTTCGTCCTTCCGTACTCAAGCAGACGTTTTCACCGCCAGGTCAAAGACAACCTTCTCTCAACTTGGCTTACATCTAAATAAAATCACCGGATATGAAGCTATAGAGGCCTTGAAGCGGGACGTTGTAGAACAAGGTACGCATCCTTGCAAAACAACCCAGGAAAATCTGTTTAGTCACTTAACAGAGGCTCGTATAAATGCTACAAGAAACGCTGCACGCCAGGCCAAACTTGCATATGAAGAAGCCGTCGCCCAGCGTTCCAACTCACAACGTGAAGTCAACGATCTGCTCCAGCGCAAGTCCAGTTGGACTGACAGCGACGTGGGCCTCTTCACGAAAATCGTGCGTCAAGACCACCTATTCGAACAGGAAGAAGCGCGGTCTAAAGCTGCCGTGAGCGAGTTGGAGAACGCCTTGGAACGCGAATTCAGCCAACTTATGCGCTCCATCCTTGCACGGTACCATGAAGAACAAGTCTGGTCGGACAAGATACGGAGTGCATCTACTTATGGGTCTCTTGCAGTGCTTGGGCTCAATATGCTAGTCTTTATCCTCGCCATAGCTGTAGTGGAGCCATGGAAACGGCGGAGGCTTGCTCGGACGTTTGAAAGGAAGATTGAGGAGTTGAGCCGGGAAAACGAGGTTCGGCTCGATGCCAGCATGACACAGATCGGCGCACAGCTCGCAAGTCAAGAAATGCTTATACTCGAGTTGTCAGACATTTCAAAAAGTCTACTTTCTGTAACACCACCAACAATAAAACACGCCACACAAGAGTTAGAAATCGCCAATGAAGTTGTCATTAAAGCCGAAGAGGTTCAGACAGAACGGACTATTGATAGACTCATCCCCAAGCGAGATAACTTGATACTAGTGGCAGTAGGTACCAGTGCATTCATAGGTGGACTTGCCAGTAGAATATGGCTAGGCCGTTAGTCGATGAGAGTATAAATGATACGACGGAATCACATTAAACTACAAAATTAAATTATACTTCATTCCGCGTTGAGGCTGCGGTATATCCGACAGTGTACCCTTCACAAGGTGAGGCGGTATTGTACTCAGTAAAACGGTTGACACACACCTGTCATTCAGGATATCACGAGTATTGTCTGTCATCTGGCAAGGCTTCCAAGTCTCGATACTCCATTTGCACCAACCCCAGCCCTCCTTAATCTATGGACAACCCGATGATATATTAAATTAGCACTAACGAGCGCAGCACAGAAAAATAAATACCTCAGGTTTCTTGTGTGGCGCGACTACTACGAGCCAACGAGCTTTCAAGCTCAACTCCCAAAGTAAAGAGAATAATTCAGAAGGGGTCGAGACAAGATGAAGGGCAAACGAGCATATAACCAACTCGATGATAGGATAGGGCGGCGGCGATGATTCCGAGCTGGATCTGTCTAGACATAGCGGGGGTACAGAGCCTTCGGAGATATCTTTGAAAGAAAGAGAAAAACATGGCAGAGACGTTCGGTCGTGATAAGCAGCAGAAGTGAACTAGCGTCAGTATCTATCAGCACAGACAAACGTACACATTGAGCCAAATGACAAACAGGGTCTGCTGCAATGATTTTTGGCTGCGGAAGCTCTGGCGAGATCGGAGGTGGGATACATTGTACTTTTTTTGGCGGAGAGGTCACTCTATCAGAAACTTCTGCTGTACCAGAACCATGAAGAGCACGTCCGAGCTTCCACCATTCCTGGAAAACGAGTGTAACTTCGCCGCTTAAATCCAAGTTATTAAACCCATCCGTCGAGCAGAGCTTGACAATGCTACAAACCTGCCTGATAGCTGTTAATCAAAACCCGATATTATGCACTTGAATGTACCACAGGCCATATCAAAAACAACAATGTCATCTTGCATGATGAGAGTTGACGATTCCATTTGCCACCACCCGGATTGCGCATGTCATATTTAGTCAAGGGGAATACTTGGATGGGTTTAGACCTACTTGTTGAGCCACTGAAATAAGCAACGCCGAATGCCTGGAAAATGAGGATTGCGATACGCAGACCCGACTTTCTTATAATACTGGCAAGGGTGTAAAGAAGATCAAGAGTGCGAGAAAGTATTATTATAGATCGAGCGCACCTCTGAAACGCCTTTTTGATAATTTTCTCGCATAGAATGAGAGATGTTTCCTGGAGCTACTGTACGATCGCCACGAGACATTGTGTGTTTGTGGACGATGATGAAGACAACAGACCCACTGGGGTGATCGTATCGGTAAGCAAAGGGAGGTTCGCTTCTTCTTTCGATTCATGACCTCGTTCATTATAAACGACCATCTCAATCGTCCTGTGGCCCCCTCCTGGGCGCCGGCTACCGAGTCAAGTTGCACATTCTGTCGCATTATACAGAATGAATTGCCGGCTTATAAGGTTTTCGAAGATGACGAGATTATCGCTATCCTAGGTATGTAATTCGGCCAGTTACCTTCTGAAAGTCATGACTGCGTCTCAACCTGCATTTACTAGTTCAAGCTAATGTTGAGATGCTGCCATAGATATTCTCCCCCTTCGTAAAGGACACACCCTTGTCATACCCAAGTTACATTGCGCTCGTTTGTCGGATTTGCCGCCTGATTCTGCAGCCGCAATCGGTAGGGCTGTGTCAAAAATTGCTCGCGCTTTGACGCAAGGTGCAGGCTATGATGTTATTTTTACCTCAGGGCCCTCATATATTCTCTGGTATAGCGGTTGATAATACAGCATTGAACGTTGTATGTAATCAGGAGTATGCGCAAGCAGTACCACACGTGAAGCCACTATTGTTTCACCTGCCTTGCTGTATGACATTTTCCCTTTCTTAGGTACATTATCACATCATACCTGCCCCAAAGTTCGACACTCCAGGCTCGCCAGGGGCTGAAAAGAAGTCATCTGGACCCCTTCGCTCTATTAGGGACATGCATCAGCTAGAGTTTGAATCTCGGGAAGAGCTAGACGACTCTGAAGCTGAGGTGTTACTTAGAGATATTCGAGTCCGACTGTGAGCGTTCTATAGCTTGCGATAGACGGGCCTACTCCAAACAGCACCGACTTTGAGCGGTTGAACCGTATGACTCTTATGTTTTTTCTGTCAAGTTCATGTATCAAGTATCGCGTAAATGGGTACCCAACTACTCAGAGGTTGCGAGACTTTCAATAGATTAATAGACATGCTTTATGAGGGCCACGTGAGCGTATAAATTCATGGGACGCGACTTGACATGAGGTTTTTTTGATCGCCAACCATCATGTCCACGCAAGGTGCAGCAGGGTCAATCGAAGAAGAAACAGGGGAGGTGGAGAATCAAGCCCAAACTGAGACGGCAGGAACAAGGGAGGTGGCCTCTGATCCCGAAGATGAAACTGGACAGGCTAAGAAGAGAATGAGGAGAGAGCCTACCGTATTGGTGCGGGAGGCCGGGAAATCATTATTGCCATTCTCCCGGGTACAAAAGATTATAAAGGCAGATAAAGTACGCGTTTTACGTTTCACAGTCTAATTCGAAGGCTTATGAGTTGTCAGGAAATACCCATAATCGCCAAAGACGCGACATTCTTGATATCGCTTGCGACTGAAGAATTCATCAAGCGTCTTTGTGAGGAAGGCAAAGGTATAGCTGAACGTGAAAAGAGATCTACGATACAACACAAAGATATTGGTGTGTTTTCAAGTCTTGGTATTGCTTCTGCGTGGCGTTTACCTCTTGTTTCTTAGCGACCGCTGTAAGGAAAGCAGACGAATTCCTTTTCTTGGAAGGTACGACAACATTTCTATTTTGCGTGATGTAGTCGTCGGCTGACTTGATGTTCTCCAGAAATCATCCCATGGGTGTTGGCCGATGCGCCTGTCCGGCGAAAATCACAGGCAGTGGTAGGCATGAAAGGAGATTCTGCGACGTTAGAGCGGTTTGTAACGAAGTCGAAAGAGGCTGAGGATGATGAGGTAGCTGAGAGAGCAGATATTATTACGAACACAGATGGTACCATGGCCTTTGCTGAGAATTTAGAGGAATCTATGTCTTGATTGCCTGAATGCCTGAATAGCCGGATCAGGTTGATCGCAGATTAGTAATAATAAACCATTGTTCAGCAGAGGCTATCTCAGGCTCTCCGAGTCTACCACATTGTATTGCAATGAAGATTGTAACAACTTTTCATCAGCCATCGTCAGTCTTAGCTTCAGTGAAATGTCAACTTTCATCCAGAGACCTTGAGCATCTTGTCGTTGCAAAGTCAAACAAAATCGATGTATACGCCATACAACCCCATGGACTTCACCATCAGTGTTTCCTAGAAGTATGGGGAAGCGTATTGTCGGTGAAGAGCGTGCCGATTCTTGTGTGTTCTAGTTACTTAGATATGGCAAGATTTGAAACTGATTTTCTCGTGTCAGGGCTCCTCGCGATCGAATCTTTTGCTTTTGCTGGGTCACCCAGACCCAGAGATCCTATTCCTTACATATTCAGAGAACTCATCAGGGGGCCAGCAGCTCACGGTCAGGAAACAACTTTCATTATATGAGCGCACTCCACGTCCTGCCGAATTCTTTAACGATGTCCTCGTTCATCCTTCTGGCAAACTGGCCGTAGTCAGTTGCTATACGGGGAAGCTCAAGATCATCATCTTCAAGGCCGGAAACTATGAACAGGATTTTGATGTTCTGTGCGTCTGTATCGTCATTTCTAGAGCCGATTCATACTCACCGCCATCTACAGCTTACTGGAGCTCAATTTACTCAGTTTAACGTTCCTTCCCCTTCCCGATGACGAATATGCGCTTGCAATCTTACATATAGATTATCGATATCGCGTGCAGCTTCTTGCTCGCGATATTCTGCTTGATGACCTGGAGCTGTCAACTACTCCTGCCATAACCTTGACCCCCACTTCAATATCAGCCAAAGTTCTGCCCAACCCCGAAGACCTAGTTCCGAAGCTTATACCAGTTCCTCCACAAGCGTCTGAGACTGGGGATGACGAAGACGACAGCTACTTGGGCGGAATTCTTGTCATTGGTGGCAGGAAAATAATAATGTATGAGTTGGCGGGTGGCCAAAGTCAGGCAAAGCAGAGATCAAAAAGGAGACGCTTAGAGTCTCGCAAACAGAGTGAAGATACAACTGAGGCTGAGAAAGCCAAACTTAAAGAGAAAGAGAGAGAGGGAAGGAAAAGAAAAGCTCAAGGAAGTGTCGATTGGCCCTGGAGTGAGGTTCTTGCGTGAGTAACCACTCGGACTATATCTAATAAGACTATTAACATTTTCTAGAGTATGTGCCGTTGACATTGCGACGCCACGTTACTTTATTGGCGATTCTTTTGGGAGATTTTCCATGCTTTCGGCGGAGAATATTAAGGAGCAGGGGTTAATTCTAATTCCACTTGGACTGGTAGCTATCACATCAAATATCATACCGCCTTCTATCTTAAACCTACGACTAGACTTCGCCACCTACAACTTTAACTTATCTCACAAACCAATATCTGTATCTTGGCTCACACCTCGGAGATTCACAGCTTTTACGCATCTCTTCTTCACCCACTTCTTCTTTTACATCACCTACACTTCCGATACCCTCCAAAATAAAAACTTACCCAGCCACAAGAATTGGTCGTCTACCAACAGGGGAGGGCAAAGGCAAAGAAATCGAGGATAAGGATTTCAAGGAGGGCTTTATCATCGATTCAACAGGATCTTTCGTCACTGTGATTGAGAGTTACAGGAACCTTGCGCCAATTGTGGATGCTATTCTCGTCGATATTGACGGAAGTGGCGAGGTGATTATCCTACTCTTTAGCAATCAGTCCTATCCTAACCTCTTTCAGCGACAAATAGTGACCTGTTCTGGCGGCGGAAACAAAGGAGCTATCAATGTAATCAGAAATGGTGCTGATTTCCAGGAATTAGCGTCTGTCCCAGGTTTAACGGATGCCACACACATCTGGGCTGTTAAAAATCAATTTGAGGATCGGTAAGTTGTCGAACAAATCCCATCAGGCTTGTTATGTTAAACTATTTATCCAAAAGCAATAATTCTCATATTCTTGTCTCTACTCTCGAGGCATCTTATCTCTTCCGAATAAACGAAGACGGCGGATCGAATACTTTAACATATGTGGAGGAGACTGGCGTGGCTCAAACCTCTGGCCTCACAGCGGAGCTCCCTACTCTAGCATTTGGCAACATCGCTCGGCGTACCGTGGGCGCCTCAGGCAAAGCTGTCTACACAAATTCACAACTCGTGGTACAAGTAACGAGTAAACGCGCTCTCTTACTTGATTACGACATTGGATCTGGTTTATACCAGCAGTTGGCTCGTTACGAGTTGCCAGGTCTTGAGATTATGGCAGCGAGTGTGAATCCAAGTCAAGTCGTATTAGCCTTAACAGCAGGCAGGCTGGTAGTCTTGGGTATCACGGAAACGAGACAATTCAATGAGGTTGTGTGAGTTACCTTTACTTTATGCTTTCTCAAATCTATACTTATGACTAGGTGCGAAAAGGAGTGGAAAACCAGGAGGAAACTCTGAGATCAGTACGGTTTCATGCACGCCCCTCGACCCCGCTGGTTTCTTTTCCAATTACGTGACGGTGTCATACTGGGGCACAAATATCGTCGAGATCCTTATTCTTGATAGACAAGGCTTTGTCTCAGTTTCCAAGTCACTGCCACATTCTGCGCTTGTTCGTTCTGCTTTTCTCTACAACTTCGGGTCCGACTCTAGTTCAAAAGGGTCTGACTATCATCCTCACCTACTGGTAGGCTTATCAGATGGAAGTGTGGTTTCTTCCCCATGGAAGGACAGGCGACTCGGTGACAAAAAGGTCATCTCTTTGGGTCACGCTCCGGTTTCCCTTTCTGTATGTTTCGTTGATGGCAAACGGACAATATTAGCTGCCAGTAACAGGGCTACCATGTTATCATGGGAGAAGAAAAGGCTTCACAGTTCGCCGATCATGCTAAAAGTAAGACTTCCATACATGCTAAATATTCCAATGATTCACCGCATCTGCCTAGGACATTGTTGCAGTTTCCCCACTAAACACGAAAACATTTCAATCAGCACTTATCCTCGCGGCTCCGAATGGGCTATTTATCGGTCGTGTTCGCGATCTAGACAAAATGCATATCCAATCCGTAAGCGTCCGCGGCATATGTAGCATGTCAACGTTTTGACGCAGTGTGCAGTTCCCTCTAGGATTAGATAACCCACGCACAATTGCCTATGAACCTGGCTCAAAAGTTTTTGGCATAGGTATCACTCGCCTTGTACCGAACGGAGTGGGTGAATTCGAATGGAGTCAAGGTTCATTCAGACTGTTCGATGATACAACTTTTTCTGGTAAGGGAGCCTGGGTTCTGACTGGGGTTAAATTGAAACTGTGTCTCAGTCCTATCCAATTTTAATTGTCTGCCCAACGAAGAGATCACAACAGTTAAAACGTATTCACCACTCGTCGGCGGAAAGCGCATGCCGCTATTCTGCGTTGGTACATACACACCCATCGCCGAAAAGGAGCCAACGGATGGGAGGCTGATGATATTTTCGGTCCATTCGACAGAATCGCAGTCAAAAACGCCGAGCTTGCAACTGTACCTTGTGACTACAAAAGAAGTCAAAGGCTGTGTCTTTGGTCTGGTCATCGTCAACGATTTGATTGTAGCAGCAGTCAACTCTTCAGTCAGCAATGTTTCGTTTTTCTTGTTTGTCATTAATTGATCGTGGTACACAGGTCAGACTGTATCGGTTGAAAGCTTCTGACGATATTCCGTCTCCATCTTTTAGCCTGGAAATGCTGTCAGAGTGGAACCACAATTATGTGGTAGCTAGCGTGGCATCTTATCATGACCACGTCGTAGTGGGAGATCAACTCAATTCAGTCTCCCTGTTGAAAGTTGTCGATGAGAAGTTTCAGAATGTTGCCAGGGATCATGGGCCGGTATGGCCGCTCTGTGTGGAAGCCTCGAATGAGGAGTCGATCATTGCGGCCAATGTAAGTTGCGCTAGCCTTCTGGGAACCTCGTAATCTCAACTAGAACTAGGATACCTCGAACCTCTTTACGTTTACCCTGACGCGGACTCTTGGACGCTCAGTTTTGGATAACGATGGAAATTATCATCTTGGGGACCTTGTGACTCGGTTCATCAGAGGTATGTGTTGTGATGTTCTTGTGTAACAGTTCTTCAATGGTACCCTTGGCCAGGATCTTTAAATACGTCGGGAACTACAAACCAAACAGGACTTGAGGCTCAACACATATTTTTCACCACTTTAGGCAGGATTGGTGTCATCGTTGATATAAAGGAACCTCAACTATCCTTGCACCTGACGGCACTTCAAAGGAATCTTGCGGGTACTATTCCAGCTGTGGGAGGAGTTTCGCACACAAGGTTGGATATTTCTGTAAATCTGCTCGAACCTTACTGACTGACTAGAAGATACCGAGCTCCCAAGAATAATAAAGGACGCAGCGATGCTGACTTGGCATCTTATGGCTTCATTGATGGAGATTTTATTGAGAAGTTCCTCGCATATCTAGGATCTCCTGATGAAGTCGACAAGATTGTGGCAGGGGACAGTGATTTTGAACAGCTAACCATATCTGTTGAGGAAATACAGAAGGTACTAGAAAACTTGCAAAATATGCACTGATACTAGTCGGGGACAAAAAACTTCGAATGTATGTACTATAAATAATGTTTGTTAACTCAGGCATTGTTCAAGAAAGAAACACAGAAGTTGATGCATGAAATTATAGGTATGTGTCAACAAAGAATTAAACAACGATGGGTATAAGGGATCACCACATGGTTGTGATATACCATTGAAGGTATTGCCAAAGAGTCAACGAGAAAGAAGCTGTTGTAGTGGATGTCTGCGTCAAATAACCTTGGTCTTCGATAGTGGTCTGAGGGGCATAATAGAAGCCAGAAAGAAGGACAAGGTAGCTACAGGGATATTAGCTGGAAGTTGGCATCGTATATAGATAAAAAGTACCTAAGGATAAGGATGCTACCTCTGTGGTAGTTACTCTTTGCCTCGATATAGGTGTAGGTCATCAAAAACATTGACAAGATGAGTGAGATGATGTCCCACCGAGGGAAGATGAGCCTAAGAATGTGCGTGAGTTTTGAGTAGACCACCAGCCAATGATGCTCACGTGAAAGTGTTGAATAGCTCTCCCATGGTATCGGGACTATACCAGGCGGAGAAGGCAACCATAGCTGGTATTTGGAGTAGGCAGACCTGCAATGCGTATGCGGAGCCAATTTCCATACTATCGAGAAGATTATGTGACGGCAAAGCTACTAAATATGAATTGACTAACCTTAAAGCAATGTTGTTGTTCAGCGCGAACGAGATGGCGTTCATGAACTCGGTAGTATTGGGGACTAGAGCAAATAAAGTGAGACCGAGGAACTTTTCGTCTATACCAGAGTCATCAAGGATAACATCCACAACATCGATGAGCAGCTCTAGAGAAAGTGAATATGGACATGGATTTGATAAATTGTATGGTGAATTGGCAAACCTGCGATAATGGCGTATAGGGCTGTACAACCTAGTAACACACTAGCACTAGTTGTGCGACTCCAAGACGGTGCGTCGTGCCCGCCGGCAGCCTCCTCACCACTAACTGACATCCTAGACTTGGCAGCTGAGTGGGCATGCGCCTGCTGGTGACGTAAGGCGCTGACAGTGGCTACTGCTACTGCTCGAGTGAAATCATCTGTGCTCATAGTCTCAGGTACGTGCATGCTGTCTTTAACTGTACGGTCCACAGTTTCTATAACAGGCGTATACTGTTGGTGAGGGTTTGGAGCGTAGGAAACACGCCGCTGATAAGATGGAGAGACTGAATGGCCACTCTCGATACGAGTCGTGGCATCTACAGCCGTGGTAGGGTATGAACGGGAACCCTCTCGGCGAACTGGGGTCGGATGTGTGCCACTTAGTTTACGAATGAGAGAGGGTGGGTGTGAGACAGAGGCTGTTGCCGGTTGGCTTGAGGGGATAAGCCGTTGATATAGAGACATTCGGTGAGGCGGAATTTCCATTGGATGTAGGAGAGGCTGCGGATTTTGCCATATTTGAGAAGCGTGGGTACGCAAGGAGAACCATAAACCAATGAGGTAAGACTGGTATTTACAGGTGAGCATGCAATATCAAGATTTTGAGAGCCAGACTCACGAAGATAAGCACTGTAGCACAAAAGTACATGAAAGATTTCACAGTCGACTGATAAAATGGATCGGTGGCAGGATCCGGATGTTTATAATAGCAGTGGTCACAAATCCATGAGACATCTCCTGACCCTTTCGGCATATCGGGGCAGCCAGTGCACACAAGTTGGAACTGAAGATGAACCAGTCAGCGATTGTTCTCTTGAGAGATGTAGAGATTGGTGGACAAACGTTTCCATAAGTCTGGTAGAACAAAGTAGGCGCTAATGCCCCGATAATAGCCATGATCAACATCATACTTGTAACACCAGCACTTTTCGCGTTGAACCTCTGTTCTTTGCGCCTCAACGCAGCGCTGCACATACTCATTCCTGGCATAAGCAATACTCCAGCAAGCAGACTTCCTACGATAGAGCCTTCTACGAGTCTCCCTTTGCCTTGAGTGAGTGCGATGGCGTATAAAATGATCTCAATGATGGATCCGAAAGTTGCGTTAATAACGGCTCCCATCCCGATAGACGACTGGGCCGAGATTGAGGCAACAGCCATTCCAATGAAGTATGAAAGTGGGATGACACTGAGCAGAGAGAGTACAAATATCAAAGAGCGGGAGGCAATAGCAGCCAAAAAGGCAGGAACAGTTTTGCCTTCGTGTTCAAGCTTTTCCACCATTGGGAGGAGTACAATTCCATCAAAAATAACAAAGAAAACAAGCGGTAAGAGGTTGATGAAAAGGATATTGACTCCACCAACGGTGTACTTGTAGTATTTGAGGCCAATTGCACGATATGTACACAACAATACGGTCGATGTGGGAGACCCTGACGGAGCCAATTGACCTTCCGATAATCTTGTATGCTTGATGGAGAATCGGGGAGCTTGAGTGGCGCCTTCACCATCGACAGCAGTTTCCGCATTTTGTGTGGGTTGGCCCTCGTCGGAAGACATGACGATGGATGGTGGTGCAGCACAAAAACGGATGGAGGTGGGATGTGCAAGCAGGTGCTTAAGAAGAGCCCAGTTTAATTTCGCCATGGGTATCGTGATAACTAGAGCCCAGCAAATGAGACACACGATAAGCATGAGGGGGGCAATAATAGTGATGATGGCGAGCCAAAAGCACACTTTTCCCAGCAGGTCGCTGCCTGCCATCTTGGCAATGCCAATTGAACCCGAAGATGATGCAGATCCTACCACGTCACCAGTACCATAAGACTTGGATGGAGCCACGACAACGCGTGCCTGTGGTCGTAGAAGCGCAGTAGTTTCCCCCAGTTCTGAGGTGGATGAAATCCCGGGAGTGTGTTGGGATATATACGTCGCCGTAGTGATGGTCGGTTGCTCAGTCAAAGGTACGCTTGTAGCACCATCCCCGTCAGTTGACTGGGGGGGGGGAGAAACTCCGCGAACCGTATTTCCATCCGACCCACCGCTTGACTGTTGCTCATGAGCGTTGTTGTCTTCAGCATCCTGATTGGCAGATTCACCGTCCATGTCCCCTTCGACATATTTACCAAAGGGCCATGCGAGGTACCAGCCTAAGCCGAATACAAAGGATGCGTAACGTTTTCCACCTTGAGGTACGATGTAGAGAACGCCGGAAATGGTGAGGCAAGTGAGGGCTAGCCACCACCCAAAAGCAACGACCCAGAAGATATTGCCGGGAAGGAGATGACGTTCTGCTTGCGCGGAGGGTATCGAATGGAGGGCTTCGTCAGCGTAGCGAGTGAGAGAACGTGATTTTTTGTACAATGCAGGTTTCCAGATAGGTAGACCGAAGGGATGTTGAACATTAATGAGAGATTGACGTTGCTTCAGGGTGATAGGGTCGTCTTCTGCATCGGAAATGTCGCCATCTTCAGCTGCGGCTTCTTCGGTGGCAGTAGACTTTCCGCGCCTGGATAGCGAAGGGGGTACGG
The DNA here is from genome assembly GCA_018221785.1 of Calocybe gangraenosa. Lineage (NCBI taxonomy): Eukaryota > Fungi > Basidiomycota > Agaricomycetes > Agaricales > Lyophyllaceae > Calocybe > Calocybe gangraenosa. The sequence goes on from JABCKK010000012.1 coordinate 34,364, forward strand.
TGCCTGTGTCGTCTTCTTCCTCTTCGTTATCCTCTTCCCTGTCTTCATCCTCTTCACCTATGTTGTTGGAGTCACGATTTGCACGGCTAGCTGTGTAAGAGCTGCTTCTGCTAGTGCTCCTAAGCCGAGTCGGTGAGTGGGATGACGTGCTTCGAATAAGGATCGGGGTCGGTGAGCTACGAGGGGCCGAAGTTATAGATGGGGGAAAGTAGGACGTTCCTTGGTGATGATGTTGAGGAGTGTCTGATGGAGACCACTGAGATCCATGAGTAAGTGTGCGATGTAGATGACTAAAAGGAGTAGGGGTGGAGGACAGGACTAGGGAGTCATTGTCGTCGGATGGCGGGGAAGGTATATGTGTGGACATTGCGCTGGACGACGATGACAACCTTGACGACGACGACGCGAAGGCGCGAACTCCAAGTCTTCTATACTTGGTGTCGAACTACGGTAACATCCGGGCTAGAGATCTTATCTTATCTTATCTTATCTTATCTAATAATTATTTTCTTGCCAACTTCTCATGTAACTGTGCCCCCTTTAACTTTGCTCGCAAATATTCCAGCCGTGCAGCATACCGCTCACCAACCTCTTCTCGTCTCCGCCGTATATCTTCCATCTCATTCTCTGCCCTTCCATCTTCTGAAATTGGCGATGTCTGCTCGTCCTCATGTACTACACCCATCATCGTATGGCTCGCGCTTCGAGCCAGGCTCACATTTGAAACGCTTCCAACACCCAGGCTCCCATAGCTGACTGGTAGAGCAGGTACAGGTGGAATTCTGTTCCGCACGCCGAATTTTCTGTCATGCGATGTGATACTTGATGTAGAGTCTTTTCGATGTAATGATCCTGGACGAATTGCGTTTAATGATACGGAGGGATTCAGTCCGGCTTTCGGCCGTGCCCGAGGACCAGAGTGTCCAGACCGCGCCATTGATGCTCCCGTGCCTGCCGAGGTCGCCGACTTCATAGATGATGCGTCACTATCAACGATAACGACGCGTCGTTGTGACCGTTCTCCAGGCATAACCGCCCAAAATGTGTCACTTGTTGTTGTACCCTCGTGCGTTGGATCCCGCTTCTGATGGCGTTGTAGCTTGGCGAGTGTCGTCATTTCCAGGCCATTAAACGCATCCATCAGTCTCCTCGCTTCCGCTTCGACTGCCGATATATCTTGTCGTATCTCTGCAGAAGTTTGCGGCCGGTCATCATCCTGCATGTCAGGGTTGAAGGTTGATATCCTTTGAGAATCGCTGCCAACAGCGCGGGAAGGAAATGAGGAGGGTGGTGTGGCTAAGTTTCGAATGCTTGTAGCAGAACGTGAGGCACTGGGTAACCCATGCATAGTGTTCCCCACACCTGGTCGTGATGATATTGAAATAGCGTCCGTTTGTGGACGGGAAGTAGTAGTTCGGACAGACGAAGAACTGGACTTTTTGGATAGCCCAAGTTTAAAAATGTTAGATGACACAGAAGTCGATGAGAATATACTGGAAGTATCGCTGTAATCATTGGAGCCAGAGGGGGTGCGACGACTAGTTGCGCGACGTAGAAAACTTGCAACTCCTGAAGTCACAGAAGAGCTTTTCGATCTGACGGACGGCGAACGGTTGACTTCAACTTGAAAATTTGACAAGGGACGAGGAAGCGCTGTATATCCAAAAATTGCGCTGTCAGCTCATCAAACGTGGTTGTAGCGTGGCAGGCTCACGTTTGCCTTCTTGGGTAGAAGTATTTCCACGTGGACGCGGCAGCGAAAGGGGAATTACAGAGGCTTCAGTTGGGACTGACGTGCTTGTCGCAAATCTCTCGAACAGGTTTTGCCGAAGTAACCGATACTCGTCGTCACTATAGAGAATTTGAATATGACAATTTCGGTTTTGAACGTCCAAGTTATATATACTGACTTCAACAGCCCTTCTGAGTTCGCGAGGGCCAGTTCATTAAGACGTTGAGCAAGCGTTACCCTAGTGCCACACAAGTTTGACCTATGAGTGCTCCTGCCGAAATAAAATAAAATAACGACATACGTAACATTATCAGTAGGTGGTCGTGGTGGGTTGGAGGTGGTGTTTGAGCTTTTAAGCCTAAGAGCAGACGCGGAAGAAGTGCGTGGAGGTGAGAGAGACTGCTCAGTGCCCATGTGCAACATTCCATGAGCCATCTTGTGTGAAGGGGCAGATGGTAAGGGTTTTTTGTCTGGCTGAGTGCGTAGAATACTAGGACTAGCATGCTGAACTTTGGATAGTGGGCTAGGTTGGCGGATATGTGCGGAAGAAGACGGTGTGGGGTTTGACAGGGTGTGAGCAGCCGACACGCTTTGCGCTGTGAATGAGGTACTTGGCTGTTCTTCGCGTTCTTTTCCCTTATTTTTTCCGTACTAAACGTAAGAGCAGCTATTTTGTAAGCCAGCAATACTTCCAAGTTATCTGAACGTACAAATCTAGACCGAATAACATTGCTAACAGATTTCTCTTGGGACTCCTTGCTCGAGATCGGAACGCGGTTCTCGGTGTCTTCAGCCTTCCGTGAAGAGAAGAAGCCCATCTCAACATTACGTTGTTCAAAGGTGAAAGAGCCTTTGGATCAGAGAAGGGGCTCTGAATGGAATGAGCCTTTACAAGAAGAGGTCGATACGTGAATGTAAATCATACAACTCCGATTCGAACTAGAATTGGAACTGAAACCCTATGGTATCACGCCCATCAACGATCAAATAGGGTCAATATCGAAGTCCAATCAGAAAAACTCTACACTTCCAGTCCAAAAAGAAATGGTAGCGGTACCGGTGACTAGAAGACTAGATATAAAACAATTAACATATACCAGCAGCACTGCTAACATTATGTACAATAGGCGTGTTGTGATTATCAGACTTGTCTATTATATTTTGTTGCATGGTACATGATCATCGTAACGCATAACGGCTCTTGAATGATTATGAAATTCTGTTAGACGTAAAACATAATTCCCGGTTACATCATGACACAGAGAATATGTACTTGATGTGTGGCCGAACAACGAACGAACGAGAAACTCTGAATCCATACACACTCTAAGCATTGTTAAACAACCACCTAAATCAAAAGCTCAGTGGAGTCAGCGAAGGAAAACGACACACGAACAGGCCATCCGCTGGAGAAATCGAGACGATTGATACCAAGCTGGGTATAAAGTTCAACAATGTCGGAAATGCTGGGGAAGTTATTTATCGGCGGACTTACGAAGCTTCCTGAAGGCGTATAATAGTCTGACGACACTGATTAGCCTATTTGGCAATAACATGACTATCACATACGATAGATCAGGAGGGGACCGTCAGTATCAGTCATAAGGTCTTGCCCCCCAGGCCCAATTATCTGCGTGAAATCCAGTCAATGAATTCTGAACTACCCAATACTTTTACTTACACTGTCATGAGTGCCAAGAACAAGAGTCCCACCGCCACTTGTCAAAGCAAGACCAGATTTGTCGACAAAACCACCTGTTGGGCTGTTAAGGTGATCGCGTGAGGAACATCTCTGAACGTTTCGCGGGTAATACAAACCTAGAGGATCTCCCGACGCGGATGTTATAAGTGCTGGATGTTCCTCGACAGCAATTGTCCCAGGAAGTGAAGAGGTAGTAGAAGCTACCAAACTTGTAAATAACGCTGGCTTCGATGGCCCCGCCATTCGCTGTGCGCTGTGCTAGCGGAGCGACAGACGAGCTTGTTGGTTTGCCCGTAGAAGAGCTCAACCTAAATGAACGATATAAGAAGTGAATCCATAGTTTCTTGCGTTTACAACAATAGCAGAAGACAAAATCGGCGGTACGGACGTTTGAAGTTTGATACCAGTCCAGAAACTACCAAGGGAAAGAAGCCAATTGCCCCCGTCTTGCAGTCATCAGCTAGCAAATATATTGGCGCAAGATGTGTCACAAACTCACCAATAAGGAGGCTGTACAAGTAAAAGGGGTTATTGATACCCAAATTAAATATATGGTTACATACTTCGGGTCAATGGCCTTATAATGGGTGAGCCTTGATATATTTGAGAATAACTTCAACGGTACTCACGTTATAATTGTTAGCGCTGGATGTCGAGGTGACGAGACCTTGGTGAACAAAGCTGCCTACTGCCCTTAGGCCGAAAATCATACAATGCGTGGGATAAGACTTACCAGGTAACCCAGTGGTTGACTTTGCGAAGAAGATAGCGGACTGTTAAAAAAGAAAAACCAAGGTCAAGTTACACGCCACTGGGGTCATTGTCCAATTACGTTTTGAGAGCCAAAGCTCGATGCGGCGTAGTAAAGCTGGACGAAGCTAACACGGTTAGTGGTTATCAGACAGAAGCACCTACAATCCTCTCACGTAGAATTGACCATTCAGATATGTACAGTCTGGAGCCCAAAGATTCCTGTTACAGGCTAGTTCAAATGATAACAACTCTGAGTAGACGAGTAGAAATGATACCCATTGGAAGTTCCGGTATATTGGTCCGTCCAACTAGCACCATTAGGGAACACTTTGCCTATCAAGGTCCAGGCAATGCGATCCGTAGAAGTTCGGATTTCAAGACCAACGGCGGTAGCTTATAGCAAAGACATGGTAAGACCTCATATAGAACAGCTCGAGGGGTTCTACGAGACTGACAGAAGACGAAGTATTTCCCAGTATTGTCCTTGCACATCGTTGGATCGTGAACAGCAGTATTACCAGTGACCGCTCCCGGCCCCACCACAGCCTTTCCAAACACAGCGAGAAAGATAGGGATAAGTAGGGATAGAAGTTGCATTGTGGATGTCTGGTTCCTGTAGGAACGGCTGCGATTTATAGCAATGTGCATGGCGTATGTTGACCTATAAAAGGCTACATATGTGGAGATGCTGCGGTCCGACGACATACCATGTCATTGGTATCATATTTATAGAGTGCTTCACTGGAAGAAACAACAACAGCGGTCAGAATCCTGCGGACCGTCTCCGTTCCGAGAAGTGGACAGCGAATAAGTGTAGATTACAGAATCCATTTAGACAGAAATCAATATATAGGGAAACCAAAACGTGAGATGGAAGAGCCCACTTAGACGATAGTAGCAAATCAAGCCCAGTATTGAAACGTGGGAGGAGAAGGAAGAGGGCAAGCGTTATTGAACGACCTATAGCCCTAGATGGGAGGAAAAGAACAAAACTTGCGGGGGAAATGTTCTGTACCCAGTTGTCGGTCCATGACACATTTGCTATCAATTCCAACGGGGAGAATCGCTGGACTAGCCCGTGAAAACTTGTTTTTGATGCGTGTGGCTTACTGTGGCAGCTGGATGATCGCGATGGGTCACGCGTCAAATCACGCTCCAAATAGTTTCTTCTACAACGGCTACTGGCACTCCTGCTATGGGCTTCAAAGGCTATCTCTGCCGGCCATCTTCCAGATTGGAATCATGTCTGCCTCTCAACCGTTCAACATGCAAGCCATCAGATGGCATCCTCCTTCACACGACATCAGGGTAGAATCTATCTTAACTCCTCAGTACGTTGAATTTCCTTGACTGCTTGTGCGCTGGTCTTATAATGTGTACTAGAATACAACATCCAGATGACGCCATCGTCAAGGTCAAAGTTAGTCAACACTACCGCCCTAACGGACTGTGTCATACTGACGAATTAAAACCCTTATCAGCTAGCAGCGCTGTGTGGTAATTGTTTAATGACCGTATAGGTGAAAAAATTGAGACACTCACACTCCCTCCATAGGCAGTGATCTTCACATTTACCGAGGACATGGTGGTGTGACTCAAGTGTGAGTGTAGCCACACTAGAGAATCCAACGCGATCAACATTCCTGTCAGTCATACATGTGGCCACGAGTTTATTGGAGAAGTCGTTTCTCTCGGGTCGAGCTATGGTATCAACACCCAGGGACGTCCAAAGCTGTATGCAACGTTAAAGGTTGGAGACAAAGTAGTGTCTCCATTCACTGTCAACTGTGGAGAATGCCAGTGAGCGTCTCAAGCGATCATGATCATGAACTGGCATGACATCTCAATCACAGCGTGTGTCGACTTGGTTATACCGGCAGATGCCCAGAAGGGGCATTGTTTGGTACGCCGATACTCGACGGAGGACAAGCTCAGTATGTTCGTGTGCCAAAGGCTGGAGGGACTTTGTTCAACCTGACCAACCCTAATACGTGGTCTACAACATTTTCTGAACAAGCGAAAAAAAGTGCATTGGCCCAACTTTCCGATAGCTCTCTCCTCATGCTTGCGGATATCTTACCCACTGGAGTTTTTGCAGCACTACAAACCTTAAACCATCCCAAAGTGCAACCAATGCTAACCGGAAGGCCTTGGCCATTGTGCTTCTCCCCAGAAATTGTTATAGAAGACACCAATGTGGGGCTTACAGCCGAAGATAGAGTCTTGACCATTGCTATTATTGGCTTAGGACCTGTCGGTATCTGTGCCGCCATCAGCCTGCTCGACGTGCTAGCTACCCGCGACATTCCGTTCCGCATCGTAGCTACCGACCTTTTGGAAGCTCGAAGAGAGAAGATGAAAGCTGTGTACAATGCCATAGATGCTTCAGGCAAAGGAAATGGAAGTTTTAACGTTGTTGACGGCGACGAAGCCGAAACCCTTGTCAGCCAATGGACAGGCGGTATTGGTTGCACCGCGGTACTCGAGGTAAAAGCGTTCAATTGCTTGGTCGTCATGCTTCTCACGAGCCTCTTAGGTCGTTGGACATAATAGTGCGCTGACGGTGGCTTATAAGCTTGTCCGTGCGTTTGGCGTTATTGTCTCAGTTGGCGTTCACGGCGAGCCATCTATGCCATTCACGGGTCGCCAACTATATAACAAGAATGTATCCTTCGACTTTGGTAGATGCCCTGCCCGCGCGATGTTCCCTCCAGCTTTCGATCTATTGGGTGCGTTCAAAATCCACTAATATATCCTAATGCGCTTGGTGACCATTGTTAACTACCTATTCAGTCAAGCGACAGGATATCTTCGGCAGTGTTGGACAATCTGCCAGCCTGATTGACAGGATAGTCGGCTTTGACAATGCAGCGGAGTATTACCGTGCGTTTGACAAGGGTGAAGTGGGAAAGGTCATATTTAGTCCATGGGATTGATGAGCATATCTTTACCAGTCGACGTGTTTGCTATTACTACCGTCACCTGCACATGGACAACCCAAGCATAGTAAAATGACAAGTGCTGAAAATCTGTGTATAACATGGGAGCTTAAACAACGACCTAGTCAGGGTCCTAGTCAGCTAGAGAAGCATTGAAGCAAACAGAGGGCACATACTGGCCAACCACTGGAAAAATCGAGCCTGTTGATCCCGAGCTGAGAAGGTTGGTTATATTATCGAGAAAGTCAAGAGTACTATGTAACATACGAAGCTTCCTGCAGACGTGTAATAATCTAGAGAATCATTAGTAAAGCTGTGATCTCTTGTGCATAGAATAAAACGAACGATAGATGATAATCGGCCCATCGCTATCTTGCATCAAATCCTGACCACCAGGCCCGACAACCTGAACGGAAACCATATCAACCTGAGAATCAAATTGACATGCTAGGAGTCACGAACATTTCCAGAAGACGATAACACAAGTGTGCCACCACCGGACGTCAGAGAAACGCCTGCCTTGTCGACGAAGCCGCCATTCGGGCTGAACAATCGTTGAGAATTTTGATATAGTTGTAACCCTAAGATTACCTTGAAGATCTCCCAACCCTAATGTTGTATGTACTAGACGTGCCCGAACAGCACTTGTCCCAGGAGGTGAACAGGTAATAGAAGCTTCCAAATTGGAATATCGAACTGGCTTCGATAGCACCGCCGCCTGCTGTGCGCTGTGCCAGCGCCGTTGGACTAGTACTCGAGAGCTTCCCAGTCGACGGGTTGACACTGTATATATCGTTCCATGAAATCTGTATAGATATACCAGTAGTGTCTCACGGGAATGATTTAATCCCAGTCCAGAAGCTTCCAAGTGACAGATACCAGGAATTTCCAACTACATTGAGAGGATTGTCTTTAAGAGGCCGGAAAAAACATAGGGCCCACTCACCGACCAACAAGCTAGTACGGTGTTTATATCTATAAGTTGATGGAAAAGTCAATTCGGATCTTTCACCTACTTAGGATCGATAGCCTATCGAATAGCGGAAAGAGTTAGATACTCGTAGAGTACCACAAAAATACAAGAAGACCCACATTGTAGTTATTGCTGCTTGAAGTAGAAGTAATGAGCCCTTCGTTAGACCAGCTTCCTAGAGGAATCCATCAGTTACGTGTCGCCTCCCAGCGGGTTGGATAAACATACCTGGAAGTCCTGTAGTGGATTTCGCCAGGAATATCGCAGACTTGATAAAAAGCATCCATCAATTATTTTGGCGCCAACTAACAGACCGAAATCACCCACCTTCTGCGACCCAAAACTTGAGGCGGAGTAGTACAGCTAAAGTGACTTAGCGTGAAGCAACAGGTCAACGTGTCAGAGGCGTTACCCAGAACACTCCGTTGAGATAGGTGCAATCTGGGGCCCAAAGATTTCTGCAAAATGCGAAAGAAAGGGATCAGGGATAAATCATGGGCCATGAATCAACAGACCCGTTAGAAGTCCCAGTGTAGGTGTCCGTCCAACTGGCGCCGTTGGGCCAAACTCTACCAACTAGACTCCAGGCAGTTCGGTCGGTGGACGTTCTAATTTCAATACCAGGTGCCGTAGCTAGCGGAACCAGAAGTGGCCATTCGAGGGTGACGGCATAATAATAGACGCAACTCACAGAAGACGAACCACTTTCCATTTTTGTCCTTGCACATGGTGGGATCATGTACAGCAGTATTCCCAGTGACGACACCTGGCCCCACGGCACAGACAGCAGTGATGATTGAGAGAGCTGATACGAAAGAAATTAAACGCATTTCAGGTGCTAGGGCATCGAACCAGCTCCAACCAGCACTTATATATCAACGATGATGTTGCGACGGAAAATGCGTGTTCTTGATCAACTGCATTGCCCGGTTGGGCCGTTGGTTCCGAAGTTTAAGCATTGTGTCCCACCTGAGCAATGCAACGGATTTGATTCTCACTATACTATCTGTACTGAGAAGGTCACTACATTGCGGGCCGCTATTGGATGATCATGTGTTCTTATAATAAAACCTAGAAATGAAGATGAACGCTGGGATAGTCCAGACCGGCGAGTAAAAGCACCTGTTGTGCGTGCTTGGCTGTCGAGGGCGGGCCGTAAAGTTGATGAAGCAGTGTATTTCGGAGGAATAAGAAGTTCGGAAGTTGAAGTGTATATATTGGACTGGACTTGCCAGGAGCTCTAAATAGTCTCCGTCGGCAAGAACAGTATGGACTGTGGTGACGAAACATTACATTAGCTGAGATAGCGGCTGAGCACCCACAAATACGAACGGCTTGTTTGTGGTATTGGAAACGGCTGTATCAACAGTTCGGCGGTATTTCAAGCGTCGATCTGCCTGTTTGTGGGTGGCTATCTATTCGATTGAAGTTTTTTCTTTTTTTCTTTCTAATGTGGGTTGGTCCGCTCCTAGCGGCACCTGGTAAGCTGCAGTATAGTGAGCACCGAGTTGTATAGAAGAAAAGGATGTATAAAAATAGGGGATGCTATTCTTGGGGTTTAGGTACCGGACGCCACTACGCAAATATGAGAAAATGAGGGAACTCACATGGTGTCAACTGTTATTGAACTATTCAGATAGTTCTATTGCTACCAGGTCCCCCCAGCGAGGAAGGCCAATAATAGATGGAAGCTCGTCCCAAATTTTCGATCGTAATTCATGTGCATCCTTTCTATACCATGTACGACAAGCCTCACAGAGGTGGGGTTCATCATCAATAGCATTTATAGCCTGTAATAAAAAGTAGAGTGGACCAGTTCTAGTTTGCCAGGAGCGGAACAGTCGACTAGCGTGTCTCTGGAATCCGCGAGTGCAAGAAACGACGCCGCTGATACAGTTCAAAACTAAGGGTGGTTCCCTACGAATGAAGTCTAGAATGACTTTAAGTCGATACTGAAACATCAGGGTGTATGCTTCTATATCGCCTGGCCTTAATGTCGATGATGGGTAGGATGGGTGCTCGACCAGAAGTTTAGGATGATCTCCACGCGTTATGTCGTCAAGGGGATAGAGAGATAGAAAGTAAAACGCAGAAGGAGCCACGATACGAATATTTGTCTCGTGGGCAAGGTTCAGGACGCGTAAAGGATGGACATACGGATACGTCAGGCCATCAGAAGAAGGAGTTACAAGTGCCTTTGCTACCATCGCGTCGTGTCCTTCAAGAGTGTGTGGCCATATTTTGACAAGAAACTGAATAGCTTGGGCACGTAGATGTGAGATGAAATACTTTGTGGACAGACGTAGAATGCCTGAAAGATATCCAAAATCATGAGGGTGGCGGTCGCGGAACGCTCTTTGAGTAAGGTTTTGGTAAGCTGTACAAAGAGGGCTAATTACATATTACTCACGGTCCATCATATAAGGCCGTAATAAGGCTGCTCAAATCAGCGGGTATGTCGTACATACGAACAACTTGACATCCACCATGAACTTCCTCATCAGAGCCATGTACAGGTTGAGGGATGCTAAACATTCCTTGAAAAACCTCTGAGTGTCGGCCCTAAAATATCCATCTGTAAGAACACGGACTGATACTCACAGGGACGTGAGCGGTGCTTAGTACATACAAGGACGCCTTGATGGACTCGGAAAGCAGTGGATGGCTTCGAGTCTGTGACAAGAATGATGTTCCCGTCTTGAAACCAAGGCTAAACAGATTGTAAGCTCACAGCACATGCTTCAATGGTTGGGGCGTACTTCGCCTCTTTCATCACTCGAGTCCATCCCACTGGGTTGAAATTAGCGCATCACGCCAACCCCAGCTGTCGACTTACTTTGTTTGTGTTTGTGTGGCAGAACCCTCATAAACTTGTTAATTGGCCACTATATTCGGTTTCGACCCATGTCGCGTACCCCTTCCCATGCTCGTTCTTCAAGTCCTTCGGCATCGACGCCCAAGACACAACCATCTCGCCTGACTGTGATTCCCGCTATGCAACCAGCTCCATCTCTCTCCAACTTTCATATCCATAGTCACTCTTATGAATCATCTAACTCACCTTCTGTGCCGCTGGTCCCTGCCCATCATCAGAACCAAGCTCTGGATAGTGCAGCATCGTCAATAATTAATCTAGATCTGAGTGAAGGTATTATGCTCCAGGATGTAGATGTAGAAACGGAGGATGTAGAAGAAATCAACGTCTCAGCCTTGGCTTCTGACATTGATCAGGTTGACGATGACTCCAAGGAAACGCTCCGCGATCACCTCAGGAGAACCCTGAGTCATGCAAGGCCCAAATCTGGTAAGAAATATACGTTTATACCTATCAGCGTCTTAAGTATGAAAGATACTATGGTTCCCCAACAACACACGAAAGGCAAAATACGCGAAATTCATGAAGCGCCTCTCTACATGGGTAGCTTTCTCCAACCTTGACTATGCCCCACCTATTAACGACAAGACAGCCTCCAGATATCCGCCAAGGCAGTACTACGTGTTGACGGAAGCGGGGAAACCTGTTTTTGTTAGGTGCGGATTAAGCCCTCGTTTCGTAAATGAACAAAACTTGTGCGCTTATCACCGATTGACAGCGACGAGAACTGCGACGTAGCTGCGACAATTGGTGTCATGCAGGCACTCATATCCGTCTTTTTTGACGATAACGACAAACTGAGGTGTATCAATGCTGGAAGGACCCGGATCACTTTTATCCTTCGTTCTCCACTATACTACGCATGCTCGTCGTCCTGGGGAGAACCTGAATCAGTGGTAAGCGATAACCTCTCAGATCATGAAACATGATTTCTTCTAATCACGCTTTTGAAGCAAGACGCGCTCTCATTTGGAATACTTGCATCTACAAATTCTGAGCATCGTCACAGCTGCACAGCTGCGACGAATCTTTGAGCGAAGGACCAACTTTGACCTTGGGCGGTTGCTCAACGGTACCATTATTCCCGAATCTATAAGTTTTTACTAATACGTTCAAGTAACAGGGGCAGAAAACTTCCTTTCATCGCTGATGGCCCGACTTGAATTTGATCTCGCAATGAGCACATCGTCACTACAATGCCTTAGGCTAGACCCGACCTTACGAAAACGAATTGCTGAGGCGCTCCTTCCTTCCTCCAAAACGAAGGTCCATCTTCAACCACTTTCCATACTCACTGCTAATCTATATTGAAAAGGACATTCTATATGTTATTCTGGTGGCGGAAGGGAAAGTAGTTACCCTGATTAGGCCAAAGAAACATTCAATACATCCAGCCGGTAAGCCCTGCTACTCTTCTACAGCGCATAGACTAAGATACTATCAGACATCCACATCGTGCTGAATACCATCCACTCGCCCTCAATACAAAATTCACCAGCATCCACATCATGGGTACCGCTTTGTCTGCCCAAGTTCAATCCATCAGGTTTCGTCAACGCCTACATCTCTTTCTTGGCTCGAGATTCTGCTCAAGGTCATGTGCACACACCCGAGACGGCAGACAAAATCGATGTTGGTTTCACGCCGACTCAGAGACATGTCACGCCATCGGCGCAGCCTTGTATAGCTCTGGTATGTATAAGCGGTGGGGGCGAGTTCGACTCTGTACGCGGATGGTGTGATATCATTACTACTGTCTGACACTTCCGGTTTTCTGCAAAATATGCACGCTGACATGTCATATACCTAGCGGCTAGAAAAGGAAGGCACTCTGAGCACTCTCCTCAGCGCCTGTGCGTCTAAGCAAACAGAATATTCCGTCTCAGATTTACGCATTCCAGGCCTACGGCATTTCGTCTATAAATCCCGTTCACAGGTACAGATTACAGCACCCATATTCGAGGATCCGTATGACGAGTTGGAAGACCATAGAAGGTAACATTTTTCCACCCTCCAGTCCGAAATGCAAGTTGAAGCGTATACAGATTGATTACACTATACCAAATTTTGCATGATGCCATTCATGCTAAGTCCGGACAAGAAGGCCTACTGAAACTTCAGTATATTCGAACAGAGAAAGAGAGCGTCATGGGTTGGGTGAGTCATCAAGTCTTCGAAAGTTGATCTACCTTTCAGACCCCCTATCACACTAGATAACACAACTGTTCGAATTATACATTGCACTATCACCCCGCCTGCCCAAAACCGCGGTCGTAGGAGCCGCGAATGCCGTCGCACGATGGGTAAAGAAAGAAGAGGGGAGGTTGTTTTTGCGAGATGCGCCTGTTTTCTGAGCCGTAGTATACATGCGTAATTTACACAGGACAACAGGTCATGTGTGCATTTGCGTGCTGTTTCTTCACAATGGACAGCTTCTGTAGCGGAGGACGAGGTCACACGACGCTTCTGATCCAGATTCCACGAGTCGTGGATCAGAAGTCTCGTGTGACTGGAGTGAACAAGGTTGTTTATTCGAGTCATTTGAGATAGTCAAAGAGGATGTTCTATCTTCGGAATGATATTGTAAAGTGCTTCGGGCCAGTTGGGGCTCCTTTAATCATATAATTCAATCACACAACAACTCCTCTACAAATTTAGTACGTTGTTGATTCGTTCTTGTCACGTGTCACGCGTCACGCAAAATCACTCCGTTTTCCATGTACTTCACAGGCTTAGGCTCAACATCACGATTATGTGCAACGGTAACACAGCTTTCGCGCTCGATAGTGAATAGAGCTGCGCTTCGGCCGGCTCCTTTGCCGCTGGGTATGGACTATGCGTCATTACCGATGCATGCACTCACCAACGTACCATATGAGGTAGAAAGTATCACAACCCCAACAGACTTTCTCAAGGCCATCGGCCGTTCAGCTGATACAAAAGTCAAAATGGAACGCTGGGAGGAATTCTGGAAGCTGTCAGGCCAGTCTTTGAAGGACTCGGGTGTAGCGGTCCGCGATCGAAGGTGTGTCTCTCCAATGTGCAGCTGAGCTTCTCATAAACTAAGACTTCAATAAGGTATATTCTTTGGTGCATGGAGAAATATCGAAGTGGATCTCCTATTCGGTCATTTGCCCATGAGCCTAGGCCAAAGAAAAAGACTCGAGGGTGCGTCACAGCAATATACAACTCCTGCGCTCACTGATGTCGCGCTACAGCTGGGGTCCGTCCGTACAGAATGGAAAACGGATACGCTCGCGTCGGCTCAAAAACAAGACTTAGCTTAAGCGTTCTTCCTCAGTCACACCACTTAAAACCCATTTTATTTTACATTCCAAATGAGATGTACTGAAAGACAAACTTACTACTATGCTTCACAAACACAGTGATTATTTTTGTTCTTGAAATGACGCGTCAACGCGTCGGCCCGCGAAAAGGTCTTCCTGCAGCCTCCAATCCTCAACTCGCCCGACAGCAGATAAGTTTCTGCCGAGGAGGGGATACTGTACTTGACAGCTTCCCTCGCCAGAACTCCCTTGCAGACGTAGTCGTTACTGCGTCTGTGAGTCCTTATATGGCGGAGGAAATCCGGCATTCGTCTATTCTTTTGCTTCCAAGCGCAATATGGACAAGCGAAGTCCAGGTCTTCAACGTTCTGCAAGTGTCTGTCAACGCCTGCTACTCGGAATTGTTGATTGCGGGGTGGTTTAGATTGGCACTCCTGCTTTGGTGGTCGCCGCGTCGCCTTCGGGGGTTGGTGTGCCTGTTTTAGTGGCTGCCGTGCCACCTTGGCCGATCGTTGCGTCTTTTTTGGTGGACTTTGCGTCCGTTCTGGGATTTGACGCGTGGTCCGTTGGCGTGCTGCGCGAGGGTTAGAGCCTTTGGACCATGTTTGATATTTTTGCGGTCGTTGCGGCGAAGCTGCGGTTGTCTTCTTCTCCTCGAGAAAAGGAGTATATTCGTCGTCGTCGTACTCTTCGTCTTCAGAGTCCTCCGATGACGAAAGGGAAGGTTCCGTTAGGCGATACAACGAAGGATGACTTCCGCTTGAATGCTGAGGATAATCGTGGCGCTGCCGTGAGCAATCTATATCAAACGTTACGCTCGACTGTCGTGTGGCGTATAATCTGGCATCATCGAGAGACCTAGTGATAAGTATAAGCCGAAGGTGGTGCGTAAGATTTATAAATATACATACAGAGATCGTGACCGCTGAGGAAGCTGGGAAAGAGGCGTGATTTGGTCCCGCTCAAGTGAGTCGCGGTCAAAGTAGCCAGAAGTGTTCGACTCTGAGCCGGAGTCACTATAGTCATCGCTGCAGTTGGACATTACTGATGGCGACCGCCTCGTGTCGTAGTTTGAGACGGCATTCGGAGCAGAGGTTGTGGTGCTACCCACGGCGCCGGAATCACAGACGGGATCGGGCATCTCAGGCGGAAAGTTTTCGGCGGCCACAGCTAGGAGGTCGTCAAAATCGGTGTATTCTGTCGGAAAGATATTGAGAGTGTATATCAAATAGTAATCGATGTGTGATAGAGTTTTCATTGGGGTAGGCAGGAAAGGAGGAGTGGGGAGAAAGCCATTTGTGGGTATGATGTTTTATACCCCAGGCAGATTTTTTTTCTTGTGCCCCGGCCTTCTCAAAGGACTGATCTCTACGCCATTGCAGCATGGTTCTGGGACAATGACGAGAACCAATCAGAAGCTGTAATCAACTTCAAGACAAAGGAGCGGGGCACCAATTTTTGAGTACATATCTGTCAACAAACTTCGGTAGCAATTAGCCGTTAAAAATATTTGCACACCTACGGAAGCATAGGGGCCTAGGGCTCTCAGGGCTGGCAGATCTACTGCATGGTGCGATGTGCCTTAAGAACAATCAATGTGTGCAAGTACCTCCTTAAAGGCTGAATGCAATCAATAGCCTTACGGCACCTACCACGATGATCGAGTGATTTGCTACATAGATATATTTGTTCTACCCGATGTGCCCAATATTCCCTCCGGAGGGTACATTTTATTTTCGCAATATCGAGATAATAATTAATATATATATATGTTTGTATGCTGACAAGTGCGTTACTATGATGTGACACGCTATATGATACATCTGATGAGATCATTTTACTTACATAGCACTTGGCTAATCACGGAACGCCCGAGCTGCGCGTTCCATGATACTTGCACACGTTGTCTCCCCCCCGGCGTTCAATTCGCTGCCCTATAGACTTCAACATGCTCGAGCACGAGCCAGATGCACACCTAGAAATTCTGAACGCGCTTCGACAGCAGGCCTTCGATGAAGATATCTTACATGAGGGTGATACAATTGGGACCGACGATAAAACTTTACTGTAGGTCTCTAATGAACATTCTTCACGGTTATTAAAATCACTTACACAAAGGCGATTTTTACGTGCTCGGAAGTTCGATTTGGAGGCTACAAAGAAGATGATTCAGGACTGTCAGGAATGGCGCAGGACAGCCGAAGGAATAGGCATCGATGAGCTGTACCGCAGAATAGACCCCTTTAATGTATGGTTTTACCTCCACCCAAGCGTTAAATCTGACCGACGCGTCCGCAGTATCCCGAACGGGATGCAGTATTTAAATGCTGGCCCATGTGGTTCCATAAGGTCTGATCTTGAACATATATCGTTGCCTGCCTACACCTGATATATCTTACTTGGCAGACAGACAAGGTATTCACCTCACAACTCTCAAACAATTATTTTTAAGGATCTCGCTCTTGACAGGAAGGCCGACCCTTGAACATCCACTTTTTCAGTGGGATGGACCTTACAAAGCTTTACAAGGTTTGTACGCCGCAAAAGCACTGGCAGTCTATCCTTGTCAATGCCGAATCAGTAAGCTTTACGTCCTCTCGATTAGTTTGGCATATGAACCGACGCAACAACAGCTCCCCCGAGAGATTTTACCCGCCGCATCACGCAAGGCCGGAAGGCCTATCGGTACAACTTTTGTGATTGTTGATTTAAAGGGTTTCGGGTATGTCCCAACCTCGTTTACATCCTTGAATAATTCCCGACAGAAATGAAGCTTGAGCCAATTTTGGCAAATGAAATCACTCGCTCGAAATGCCTTTCAAGTATCGCAGGATTATTTTCCTGAAACGTACGGATTGTTTCTTCCAGAAGATTGGTCTTTTTTTAAAAACACTTGACTGGCGTATAGGATGGGACAACTTGCAATTGTTAACGCTCCTTCAACCTTTACTGCAATATGGGCTATCATGAAGCCCTGGCTCTCGAAAGAGACCGTAGAGAAGGTTGATATATTAGGGAGTGACTATAAAGACGTTCTACTCAAGTTAGTTGACGCGGACTGCCTTCCACGTTCTCTTGGAGGCACTTGTGAATGTCTAGAGTACGGGGGTTGTGAGAAAGGGTGTCCTGGCCCATGGATGGAGGGGCGGGTCGGTTGGGGTAGAGATACAGTATCAAACGGTGAAGCCAACACGTTGACAGATGCACAGGAAGGAACGAGGCCAGGGGGCCCTACATAGCAGAATCTCGGTTTAGAATCGGTTTTACTAGTACTCTTCAAGGGCCGAGACATATACAACCAAACTAGCAGATGTTTGGCACCAGTCTATAGATATTGATAAATTATACATACGGTTCACCCAACCTATTCGGAAGGTGCGAAGCCATCCCTTTCTCCTCGGATTCCAGAAACATACTGTGACCGTCACAGTATGCGTCTGGAACGCGAAGTCGATCAAAAAGTTAAGGCTAAAGAGTCTTGACCCTGGAGCCCTCATGTGTCGAACAAAGAAGGGGGTCAGGTAGGAAAAACGAATATATCATATGAGAAAGCTGTTGGCAGTGGAGTGAGAGGCTTCTGGGATGATTGATTACGTAAGAAGAAGTAATGTCAAAGCGTGTGACTCGGTGCATCAAACTCTGTTCGCAAGCGCTGAGCGCACAATGACCGCTGAAAGGGATCCAGTTCAACGAAATGAACATTGGCTCTGCTTCACTTTTCAATGTGTATGGAACAATGCCCCCATGATGTTTTTGTAAGGACGGCCAAGGACGGCCTACTAGCATTTCGAATGTGGGAGTTAAATATAGAGTGGGTGACAAATTGACAATGGTCATGGGAACTGATGCGACACGCTCGCCTATTCCAACAAGGTCGTGTCGCAACCGATTAAATAATTGAAAGTACAAGGACAACTACGTTCTAATTTTAAAAAATGGGTATGAAGTCCTGGATCCTATCTTTCGCGTCCTGTGCTATACACTCCGCAATCCACGTCAGGTTCCGTATCTCTTGCTCTTTCAGCTTCATATAACTATAAAAAACCCCATATTGGAACTGCTGGAGAAACGCTTGCTTATTCAGATGCACCTCGGTTCGGAAGAAGTGGTCTTCAAGTTGTGAAGCAGTAGCCCCGGAGTCGTCTCCATTCGCACCATTGGGACGCGATGATTCTGTAAAGAAGGCACGATATTCTGATACGTTTTCGCATACTTGGCGTACTTGCTCGATATCGTCAGCCTTTGCTAGTTGGTTGTTGCCTTCCGGAAAGAGGCGACCAATGGCAGGATACAATTTCGCACGCTGCTCTTTGGTGAGCTCAGTATTGAACGAATTGATTGTGATGTTGATTGTCCGTCGATCTGCTTCAAAGGAGAGAATGCGAGCCATAACTTCGGACGTTGGGGACCCAAGGGTTGTGCAAAAGTGGTAGAAATCTTCGAGGTAGGCCTTATAAACGGTGTTTCGAATAATTTCAATGTTCAAGTCATCAAGATCGGATGCGGAGAGGCAGTCACGGAAGTAAGGAGCTAAATGAGACGATTAGTAATTCGTAGGAAGACTAACGAAGCTACTGCGAGGGCATACCAAGTGGTGTTTCAACAAGCACACTCTGGTAAAGCTCCTCGACATTTGTAGCGACGCATAGGGCAGGCATCGTGTCAAACACGCCCAAGGGATGGCAACGATCCAATAGCTCATGTGTGTCCCTTTCATGTAGTGTTCCAGTTATCAAAAGGACTACGTTGTCGATCATATATCCATAGCTAGATCGGGTGCCGTCAGGAGAAAACACGTGTGATTGAAGAGAGAAACTGACGTGATATAGTCCATAAATTTGCCCAATGGTTCCACTGCATTTGTTCTCAAATAATTGAATTGGTCGACTAGTACTTGTGTCGCCTTGTCAGATATGGTCGAAGTCGATATTGGGAGTGGTTCATTCGCAAGAAAGTTGCCGTAGTCAGTGGCAGAGAGCTGCGTCCTAAAATCTAGTGTACAGATCTTAGACGAGCAAAGTTCAGATCTGTTCGATTTCTACCTTCCAGGGTCTCGCATTGGGTGAGATTGGTATACTGAGACTGGTTGAGGATTCCGGCCTTGTAACCTCTTACGATGCCCTCAAGAAATCCGGCGTCTGCCTATATTCTGAATTGATCAAATTCGAATGATAACAAGATGATCTGTACTATACGTTGTAGAACAGAGCCTCCATGCTGGTCAGATTTGAATGTTCGTCTCCTGTGACTGTGTGACTGTGTGCCGTGGGCATCACGTGCCTACATGTTTGGCATAGATTGGTCTAGTCACGGAGTACGGAGTTTGGGAGAGGTTACATTGTCACCATTGTATGTAGACATGGCGCAATCAGGGCTCGCATAGAAGTACATTTTGTAGGTGTCGAAGTCGAGTATCCCTTTAGAATACTCATGGCTGGTGATTCTCTCCCAGAGAAACTCTCCAACTTCAATCACCAGTACAAGAAATATGCGGATACTCCAGAAGACCGTAAATTATTGCGGAAAGTAGACCTCCAGTATGTGAAATATCAAGCATAACAAACCCTTTACAAATGTACCCAACTATGTAGCTTGCTTCCCGTCTTGACCCTTTTATATCTCTTAAGCTTCTTGGATCGGTGAGTTACCCCAAACTTCATGTCGACAGACGGGGTAAAGTCAAGTAGGTCCAATATAGGCAACGCAAAGTATTCTGATCCGTAATGATACGTTTTGGTTGACTGACTTGTTTTCTTGCCAGGATCGTTGGCCTTGCAATTGTCAGGTTACCAGTGTAAGACATCCATATCAGCCTTACTGATTATCCTGTCACGCATAGGACCTCCATTTATCACCACCGGAGTATAACACTGCCCTCGCTTTGTACTTTGTGTCTTATGTTATTTTTGAAGTACCTTCCAATGTGAGTTTTAAGTACTATTACAACAATCAAATAATACTCATCTTTTTAGATCATGTATGACTTTACAGCCCATTCATTCTTTGCTTTTTCCTCACAGTACCACCCATATACCAGTTTGAAGCGTTTTGATCCCCGATTTTGGCTATCTAGCCTCACATTTTTCTGGGGTATTGCCAGCATTTGTCAAGGTCTGATCAAGGATAAAGCTGGGCTCTTCGGCATTCGCTTCTGTCAGTCAAACAGTCATGTATCCTGATACTCAGTCAATTACTGGGTTTCTTTCTGCAGTGCTTGG
The DNA here is from genome assembly GCA_018221785.1 of Calocybe gangraenosa. Lineage (NCBI taxonomy): Eukaryota > Fungi > Basidiomycota > Agaricomycetes > Agaricales > Lyophyllaceae > Calocybe > Calocybe gangraenosa. The sequence continues at coordinate 54,843 of JABCKK010000012.1, forward strand.
TGTGACAGAGGCCGGCTTGTTCCCTGGTGTCATATATGTCTTTTCGGTATGCTACCGGCGGTATGTTTGAGTGATTATCACCTAGTGTGAGTTTAAATCCATATCGCCAGCCACGAACGAGGCTGGAGGGTAGCTATTTTTTTTGGAGGTGCTGCCCTAGCTGGTGCTTTTGGGGGTATGTCAACGTCACCTGTTCATCGGCACTAGTTTAGGATGTAGCATTTTCACAACTTCCTTAGGAATTCTAGCCTATGCTATTGGGAAAATGGACGGTATAGGTGGTAGGAAGGGCTGGGAATGGTAAGTGAGTTTATTGCTAGTAGATGCCCTCGTCTCACGGCTCATCAAGGATCTTCATCCTTGAGGGCATTCTGACCGTGGCCATTTCCTTAGCTGCATTTTTTTTAGTTCCCAGCTGGTCGTATAAAGCGAGTTTCGTGAGTTCTCAATGCACGAAAACCTGTCCAGTTTTAAGCTTTTTATTATTGATCAGTTGTCAGAAGATGAGCGAGAGATGCTCCGCTCTCGTCTGAGAGCTGACTCTGACGCGGGAGAAGAGGAGCAGTTTCAATGGATTTATGTGTTCCAGGCATTCAAAGACCATCTCGTCTGGGGGTACGCCTTTTTGTTCCACGGCTTTGCATTCGCACTTTATTCCTTGAGTCTTTTTTTGGTACGCTATCACCCATTAGATCCCTGAGTTGATGTCTAAACAGATTCAAAGCCGACTATCATAGCAGAGCTTGGCTATGCTAGTTGGAAAGCTCAACTGTGGGTGGATATCATGTAGACGATGATACGACTGGGCCACTCATGATCATCTGACAGACTTACGATACCTCCCAATGCCCTCGCAACTCTATCAATATGGGCTGTTGTCTGGCTTTCTTCTCGTGCTAATTTGAAGGCGCCATTCATTATGGGCAGTGCTGCAATCGCCTGTGCTGGTATGTCATTCTCTGTTGGAATTTGCGCAATATATATAACGGTATTATCAGGTTACATTATTCTCATTACGACTCATACAGGTACGCACGAAGCAGGTATGTGTAACTTTTTGTTCACTTGCTCCACAAGCCGGCGCACAGTACGTCGGAATACACCTTGCTGCTGCTGGTGTTTATGCTGGCAACGCCCTTCTGCTGAGGTAGGCCTTATGTATTTACGTCGAAGTTGAGTAATTCACTTCAGAACAGTTGGCCTGGTGAGAATGTCTCTGGGCAGACCAAGCGTGCCGTAGCTGTAGCTATGCAGATTACCATAGGTGATATTGGTGCTATCGCTGGGTATGAACGATTTGACTTCCAAAAGTTTGTTGACCCATATTACCCGCCGTAGTGTCCTGATCTACAGACCCAACCTTTCTGCTAATCATTTTCGAAAGCCACACATGATTGCGATTGGTTACCTTGTGTTCGCAATCTTTGTCACCACATACCTCGCAATTTGGATGAGACGGCAGAATCAGCGCCGCGACCTCCTTCTCCTGGGCGAGAGCGGGGAAAAAATACATCTTCGGGCCGAGGGGCTTTGCTTGGGTGATAGGAGTGTCTATTACCGATATGTCTATTGACGCTTGACGTATCTTTATGTTGCTGTGTATGTTATCGTGAATATTTGAGATTTGTATGATGATACAAGTATGTTATATGTTATGTGAATAGTAACGACTGATGATAGACAATGGTCATTGCGATTAGCGAAGGTCGAATATAAGTTGTAAGTGAAATTCGGGAAACAGAACAGGTTACAGGTCGTATATCATGACGATCGTGGGACCCTCCGACGTTTCGTTCTTGTCGTCTGGCGATATTCATCGTCATCGTCGTCCTCGCTAAAGTCATCAGGAGGTACCTCCGGCCCATACAACGCTACCCGTTTCTCGTCTTCTAATCGACGAAGGTTACGCAAGCTAACAGAGAGTGATTTGAAAAAGTCGGACTAAATACCAGTGAGTGCCAACGTCAGCAGAAGAAAACAAAGTATAACGAACTTTGGTGATGCGAGGTTTAGTTCCAGGCTCCGCAAACTTTTCCAGCGATTTTTTCTTTGCCTTGAACTGTAACAAGGTTCAGACGGGGTCGACAAATTGTGAAGGGATCAAAAACCTTTCGTTGTTCATCCTTCATGAGCTCGCTAAGATGATATATCCATTTTTGCGCGTTGCTCTCTGGTGGCTGTGGCCTCTTCGTTGTATCGCCGTCAATAGCAATGGATTCATCGTCAGAATCAGGTACAGCATAGGAAGTCACACTTGTTGCCGTTCTGCGTGGTCGTTTTCGTTTCCTGGTGCCGGTAGATAAAGCGGACTCCTGCTTTATATAGCCACTTATAGGAGGTAATACTGTCGAACCAACTTCGGCCTTGACCACTTTAGACCCTTTTCCGGCCTTTTCCTCGGCTTTTAGGTAGTCCTCCTCATCGAAGTAGAACTCGGCGCCATCTTCTATCTTGTGATACATGTAAAAGTTCTAGATAACAGTTTAGGATCCGCTTTTTGTTGATGACTTCCAAGAACACTCACTGGCGTCTTACCAAGGCGTGCAAGTAACTTGAAATGCTTCAAGGTGACCGGGACATGAGACGAGTGGCTGAGCTGATAACCGTCGCCTGAGTATAGGAGGTAGTGATGTAGTATCTATATTATCTCCCGGTTCAGTAATAGAAATTAATGTGCCCGAGAAATTATTTACATTTGAGTTGTCATTGATAACAGCGTGTGTCATAAAGACGGCGGTAACACGACTCCGAGGGCCAAATTCACTTTTGATCCAACGGCCGACAGGCAAAGGATCTATGGATACCATATATATCAGGCCGAATCTAAGCATGATGGGGTAAATGAGTCTTACCATGGGGATAAGGCAACTTGCCTGAAGAATCGAGCCACAGGCCAGATGGATATTGCATTCGACGCCTTGATCGCACGGGCGACACCTCATCGTGTCGTATCATTGTGGTCAGCGATTCCTGGGAGATGCCCCCCTGTTTTTGAAGAAGTTAGAGATCAAGATTAGAATAATGAGGAGCCGCATTGCAACACGAAGCGTCTCATGACCACCTAGTGGGTTTGGTATTAAAACAGTGCGTACCAGGCTCGTGAAAGTATCGTCTTCGGACATGCCTCTTTCTTGTCCCCCTTCTTCCACGGCTTCGTCGGCGATGAGCCCCCCTACTTCGCTCTTACCATCGTCGTCTTTCGTATCGCTGTCCTCATCACCAGTCAAAGCATTTTTAGCGTAATCTCGGCATAGTTTGACTTCAAATCTTCGACAGCCGACGTCATCGTCCGGCGCGGGCAGGTCCGCAAGAGTAATTTGATGTTTTTCTGTAACAGAATGGGCTACAGCCTCTGATACAAAGGAGTACCCGTCTTGGAGTTTTTTGAGAAGTTTACCCTGAAATGAGGTGGTGGTAAATGTGGGGAAATATGATTATGATGAGATATTCAGAGGCACCTTGCAGGAAACTTCCAGACATCTTGCAACAACGTCTCCGACAAGTGTCTTGAACTCTGACATTCTCATTCCTTTTGTACCGTCCTCTTTTTCTCCTAACTCCCACCGGGCATAATCCAATAGCACCTGATATTTGTCCACAAAGGGATTCACCAAGATGTTAAATACATCTTTCTTTGTCAGGGGCGTCAGGCTAAATGCTTCAAGCTTTCCGTGGATAACACTTGGAGTGTTATGGAGATTGCTCTCGGGTGTGTTGAAGAAGGTGATGAGCATGACTAGTCGGGCGTTAGGATCGGATGATGGGAAGTCAGAATAGAGGTAGCGAAGAATTTCAATGCTTGATGCCCAGCATATGGAACGTGTTTTGAGGAACGACTTGCAGGTGAAGTCAGTACACGGCTAAAAAGAAAAAAGCCGGTCCGAGTAGAATTACCTTGATTAGATCTTCCACGAGGCTACTGTAAGGTGACGTGATAAGGAGGATCGCTCGGAGGTAGCTAATAGGCCAGCAGACTTACGCTAGTTCGAAACGGAGGTCTCCAGATTTGTCCAGTACCTTCAAAGCATTATATCCACCGACGTTCGTCTTTGCCTCCATGCAAACCTCTGCGGCCACAGTACGACTTACAAACATCCTGGCGATCAAGTTGAGCGTGGCTATAAGAGAAAAAATTAATGGCTCACATTGAATCAAGCTTGCAAAGTTCTCGAACATTGTGCGCAATTTCCTCTGGTAATGTCTCGCTCGGAGAGGCAGGCCGCTCAAACATTTTGCGAAACACGAAGTCGCGATACTGAACACAATGGTGTTGGTTCTATGCGGCTTACGATTGGCGAAAGCTAGACTATTTACCTTGGGATCCAAGGAAAATCCATTTTCGACGGCGTAGGGTAATAGCCGTGGCTCTATGGCCAGAGCTAGAGGAAATTGAGCCATGAGAGGATCCTGGTAGTATTTAGAACGATGCATCAAATTCGGCAACTTATTGAGCACCTTGTTGCAAAATGGAATAAACTAAAACCATAGGATATGAGCAGCGTGAAAGTCAATGCTTCGAAGAACAAAAGGTTGGACCGACATTGTAAATCTCCAAAATCTCCTGGATTGACTCCCATGTCACGCTCTTGAGTGAAGGTGCCAACCTGCTCTCCTTGAGAAACCTGGTAAATATAGACCCATCATCTTCGCCCTTTGGACAGACATGATGAGTAAGAGGCGTTAGGATATAAGTGTGGGTAAGTTGTGTACCTTCGCGCGAGGTATGTCGCCATACATTTCCTCGGCTAATCTTAAGAAGTGAATGAAGACACCCAAGGATACATTACGGACCCAAGGGGTCTTTATAAAGTGTGATTGTGCGTAAAAGTAATGATGAATTGATACTTGAATCAGATATCGAGATAGGTGAGCGCCGCTAGCGAGAAGGATCTTATGATACATGTGAGTATTTTCATTACGTGGGATTGAGAATGTACCCACATCAAGCACTCGCTCTGTGATGATCTTTCCCCGTCCCAGAGCATAATACATGGCTTCGGTTGGTCCATAATGAGTGAGGAAGTAGTGCGCTCGGACGTAAGGATCCTGGGAGAAGCGATGAAAGCGCTTTGAAACGAGAGTCAAAGGGCCGGGGTCGATGAGTTCATAGAAGATTAGCTGTATGACTTCGTCTATTGGGAGAAGTTGAGAACCGTTGTATGATGATTATGCGGCGCTGTGAGTGAAGTGCAGCTTACCGCAGAGGCGGTCCATGACGCCGAAGCAATGTCTCGGAAGGGGTGTATGTATGCGGGATTACTAGTTTACCAGTTGCCAAGTGCGGTGTTGAAAGGATCTTTGAAATTGTATGCGATGGGTGTTAAGATTCAAGGCAGTGCTGAGACTTGTTGTGGTGACAGAAACATGTATGCACTAATTAGCCTTGTAACGAGCCTTTTAGATTCGGACGGCGACTGATTATTTTAGTTAATCAAATTACTATATCTGGTAATTCTGTAAAGTCATTAAAACTCGTTCTTCAAATATCCTCTCCATATCTGCCATGGAAGCTTCCAATCCCTCAACTGGAGCGCCGCAGAATACGCATCAAAGTTAACCTTCTCAAGACGTCCTAGAAAGTTGCCAATCGGAACCTTTGTGCCTGCAAGTCAATATAGGCCTACATGACAACTCAAGTTCAACTTACACCAGCCAGGAACACCGGTAAAGCTTGCTCATAAGCTTTACCCTCCCCTTGTACCATCTCTCGGGCAGTCAAAAGATGATCGTTTGCAAGGGTCGCCATCGCGAATACTGCATCCCCTAAGTTTTGAGCTTGAGGTCCATATCGAAATACGTCCTCCTGCTTTACTCCATGCTTCGCCGTAATCTCTGCAGGTATTATCATCCGGCCATTTTTGGCGTGAAAAGGGAGCCCGCGTAGGAGAGTTGTATATGTTTGTGCAACTCCGAGATGGGAGGCTGCATGGGAAAGTGTCGATGACGAGGTGGATAATAAGGATAGCAACAGATAAAATAGAGAACTAGACGTAGCCTCAGCGTGCGCTGTCAAAGATTCGGTCGTGAGGTGCGATGGATTGCTCAGTTCAGCGTCCTAACTCAAGGTCATCAGCGAATGCACTTGATACTGGCAACACGCATTGGACTTGAGACGTACTCTTGCATCGATAATTCGCTTGAGATGGTAAGCAGGCAGATTGGCACGGCCTGATGCTTGATGTAATGCAAGTGCCACGGGATGTCGAGGTGGTTTACCCTAAACGTGTCATGAGCAAGCCATTATGGTTTGTAAGGGTTTCAAAGCCGTGCCTCTTTAATATCACTAAGAGCGTCCCTCCAGAACTGTATCCTCAGTTTCCCAATCATTTGATTTGACACATGTTCCTGCAGCATTGCCAGTTCAACCTAACTATACGTCATTCGGGTTTATTAGATTTTAGATACGACACACGCACATAAAAGGCTTTAAGCGCAAAATACCCACCTATCTTATCCTTTGGGTAAAGGTGGGACATCAAAAACCCCTCGTAATCGTGTTTTCTGACCAAGTCCCGACAGTACCCATTCGGATCCGTCATAGATGTGTCAGTGGTCGTGGTGAGATTGCGTCGACATAATCCGGGGATGTTTTTGAACGGTTCACTGTTTGGGTGTCGATATGCCTTGATGGTGTTGCTCGTTGGACGAAATACCATTGAATCGAGTTGAGTGAGTGAAACAGATTATTACATAATCTTTATTAAAAAGCTCTTTCTTCACGTTAACGTTTTAACACCAACGACGCACTTGACCACCACTACCTTGGTAAATTCATTCTGCTAATTCGAAAGGTCACAATATTTACTCGCTTTCTGCAAGTTGGCTGTGAGAGATTTGATACCACAGGCCGGCTAAGTCCCTGTATTCATCATGTTAGGGAAGTAATGAAAATGAAGATTTGATATAACAAAACAGTCAGATCGACGGGGCATGCCGGAGTTGCACACGGCATGGCCACTTGACAATCATCCCAGTTTACCCAAGCATGTTATTACTGATTCAGTACCTGGCACAAAGCCATCCTAGGCCGGCCGTACTCATGATCTGCTGTAACGCGATATCTTATCCGTTACATCCTACATAGGACACCTATTTCATCTTGAAATAGTGGCACGTGCGGTGTTCGAACTCCAAGTTCCACCAATGTCGTATAACATCTCAGCCTAAACCTTGTGCAAGCCAGAAGCGACCATTGGACTACCTGTCCCAATAAAACAATCAACAATAGATTTACATATCTCATCTTATTCAATGAATTATATGAGTCATAAGTGGCGTAGCTAAATTGACGATAGCATTACATTGTAACGAGTAAGCACTTTTGCTTGCGAACAACTCATATATGCTGACCCAACTCGTCGCAGTCCCGCTAGCCGCCAAAACTGTATCGGTCCGGAGCCACGGCAACTTACCACATATCAATAGTATGATCAGTGTCACTGGCTTGAGGTCCAGGTGTTTGGTCAGGACTGTTCACTATATGACATATTTTTGCGTTAATCCTGCGCACGGAAAACAAAAAGGTAAAAAGTGATCTTCTTGGTCCTTTGGCATGCCGCTTTTCGAGCAGCTCCTGGAGGAGATATGAATCCAGAAGGTAGTGGTAGCATTTCAGTCGAATCATCACATCGCGCTTGGTTGGGAGATAAGTTTGATAGAAGCCATTTAGCATTAGCGGGAAGACATTGAACTAGGCGATGTAGCTGTAGTGGCTTTAAGAAGCTCTTTTTGTTGTTTAAGGTATGCAATAGTATTACGGGCGCTGAAAAGGAATGAGAACACTAAGGTATAGTGATGTAGGGACATAAGCGTAGACCTACTTGGGGGGAGAGTTTAGACCTAACGCTTTCATTGCTTGTTCTCTTGCTAATCGTGCAGTCAATTCGTTCGGAATAGGCGATTTAGTATATTGTTGGACTTCCTGAGGGGCCTTCATCCCGACCTCCGTTCTGATATCTTTACCTGCAGAGAGCGTGGCCTTGACATCCGAAGTTTCTTCGCCGTCTCCACTAGCGCCAATCGTTGTTGTAGGCAACAGTGGAGTAGTTGAATTTTTGGCCTCTTTGATCTTCAGCCGCAGCCGCATTCCTTCCCATCCAAGGATCTTGTAACTAGTTTTTTCCAGGTAGTTATCCAGGCCGGCATGCTTTAACCAACATGACTTCTTAACGGTTACTGCATGTGATCGATTTGACTGACTTTTTTTATCGTACGCAAAGCCCTCGTGGTGAGCTTCACCCGCAAATCCTCGCCCAACGTTTCAGAGTGTAGCCGTTTGCGCTGTACATTCGGAAGCCAGGTTCGTCGAGTCTTGTGCTTTGAAAATGGGACATTGTTTCCATATTGCTTCGTCTTCCCTTGAAAAAGGCCCAGCTGGGAACGTTTGAACGGCTGGGAAACAACGGAGAGTACGGGTATGGTAGAAAACATGAACAACCTGGTGAAGTTTGGTCTGTTTCACGTCACATCTATTTGGCCCTGTCAAACAACGAGGGTTCTGCCATGTCCTTCCACAAATCTGGACTCCAAAAAGATGTCCTGGCCCTCTACCGACGGTGTGAATTTAACAACAGTTCTTTGGTGCAATCAAGTTGAACCATGAAGTATGTAGAGCTCTTCGGATGGTTCGTCTTAAACCACCACAAGTCCGACCCAAATTTCTACTATTTGTTCGATACTCGTTTCGAACCAACGCGTCCAACATATCGCCGCGTAACGTTAGCGCTATCGAGCACCTATTGAGGAAAGGTGCACGTCAGCTCGAGATGTATGAGGATGCTGCCGTGAAAGATTGTTGGGTTTCAAGCGATATGTTGAAATGGGGGAAAGCAAGGATGTTAGCGGGTCAAGCCAGCTCAACTTAACTGTGAAAACGTAGACTCAAAATGTGGACAATATGTTAAAGCAATGCAAATATTATTCTATGGCGAGCTACAGGCAGGTACCGTGGGATGATGGTATGAGCTGTTCCTAATTCTATGTTGCGGGATGAGTGGGTTTAGCTTCAATTTGGGGTGCCTTCTGGGTGTTTTTCCTTTTAGCCTTGTGCTCCCTCCTCCGTCGCAGGTATTCGCGTTCAGCTTTCCAAGTTTTCACTATGAAATTCTCTATCTTGGCGTCTATTTTCTGCTCCTTTTCTGCTTCTACGATCTTGATGGCGCCCTCATATGCTAGTCGTCGCTCATTGAGGACAGCTTTGATGCGTGCCATTGATTTACGACACTGGTTGAAAATTTAATGCATTGTAATCGGTTGTAACGGGAACGAGTCGCACATGATATACTCTTCTCAAAGAGACTTGCCTGTCAGTCGAGTGCACCCCCATTCTTCTTGCTTCTTCCTTCTGGGTGGCTAGCAAGTTGCGTTCCCTGAGTAAGATATACCATAGCGTGTGAAGATCCTGAAAGCTTTTCAGACGCAACTCAGACGCTTTCCATGCTCTACCTGTGAAGGTAGGTAAGACTCTTCTCACTAGTTATACAGGCTAATTACCGGTTTGCTTCGACATGCTCTCCAGTGATTCCACTGTCTCGTATCTTGCCTCTCCTATTAAAGAATTATCCTCCTTTTGCCTGAAAAACGCATACAACCCATGGTCATCTTTTACTGGGACTCGTTCCTTTAGAGGGTGAGGTTGTTTCGCTGATTTACGTCCAAGAGAACGTGAGGTGGCCAATATAGTCGGTGGGGTCGACGATAGTCCCGCAAGCTCCGCAAAGGAGCGGATGAATATGTGAGGAATACGTTGAGTAATGATACGAGGGATCCTCAACATTGGGCTCGTCGGATAACTTGACGTATACGTGCTGTACAAAATCAGTGTGTGACAGTGTCACGGACTGATAATGTTGTGACTAGTCGCGAACAAGTAATTTAATCCATTGTTGTTTCACGTCCTTCATGGCTGCGCTCGACAAGCTTGCTATACGAGGGATACGCTCTTTTGACGACAAGCATATTTCTGTTATCGAGTTTTTCTCCCCAGTGACCGTAATTGTTGGCCATAATGGTAGCGGCAAGACTACCATTATTGAATGTCTTAAGTATGCTACTACAGGCGACCAACCCCCGAATACTCGTGGCGGTGCGTTTGTACACGACCCCAAAATGGCTAATGAAAAGGAGGTAAAGGCTCAAGTCAGGTTGCGTTTCCATGCCGCCAATGGGACCCTCATGCTCGCTACGAGGAACTTGAGCGTAACAGTGAAGAAGACTGCGGGGTTCACTATGAAAACTCTTGAAAGTATATTAGCAGTACTCAATGGAGCTACAGAAAATAGTGGAAAGGTAAGCCCTCGGTCAATGCGACGAAGTATAGAGGTGACGGTTGTTAGAGAGGCGTGATTTCTACTAAATGTGCGGAGATGGACGCTGAGATACCTCAATTACTTGGAGTATCAAAAGCCGTTCTGGAGAACGTCATATTCTGCCACCAGGAGGACTCTTACTGGCCGCTTGCTGAACCTGCTGCTCTTAAAAAGAAGTTTGATGATATTTTTGAAGCGACGCGGTAAGTTATCCTCAGTGGTGAACACGTACTATCTAATTCGACATGGTCAGATATACGAAAGCTCTCGAAAATATAAAGTCTCTTCGCAAGGACCGTATCGCTGAACTGAAGGCCGAGAATGAACGGCTTCAAAGCTTAGCGCGAGAGAAATCCCATGCAGATCAGCTGAAGGGGCGCATATCAAAGCTCAATTCGGCCATTGCCGCTAAACAAGTACAGTTTGAGGAAACAAAAAAAGACTATGAACTCGCGGTGGAGGCCAATCAAAAGTTCTATGACTATGCAACAAAGTTTCGAGAGGTGTATCTAAAAGTAGAAGCACTGGAAGAGAAGAAATCTCGCCTCCAAACTGACTTGAACGAAGCGAAACTAAACCTTCAGGAGGTAGTCGGTGCGTAATAGTATTTTGTTTACCATTCTGCTTCTCACTTGCCAGCAGGAAGCGATGAAGAGATTAATTCTCGCCTTCAACATTTTGATAACCACATCGATGCCCAGAGACAAAAAAAACGCTCGGAAGACGCGAAGAAGCAGGATCTCGAGGATGATCTGGCCAACGTTCGGAAACAGCACACCGAACTTGTCGCTCAGCATGGTGGTTTGACTGCAGAAGCTGAGGTTTGTACATCGAAATGTTTGTCTGCTGTCCCAACCCCAACTCACTAAACTCTACTCCCTCAGGCACAGAGCCAAAGGTTAAGAGAACGTGAACAGCTAATTCACGAAGTCAGCGAAAAACATAGTATCAAAGGTTTCAATACATCTCCTCTTGACAGGGAAAAAGTGGTTGAATTTCTGTCGAGGCTCAACGAAACGAAGAACAAACATCGCATGGAACTCGAAGAGCTGCAGGTAAAGAGCTTCAAATCATGGCAATCGTATTTCTGACTTGTTGTGGAAATGGTGCAGAATAACCTCCGAACGAAGACTGATGATTATGCTCACAAACAAAGACGATTAGACCACGAGCTCTCAAGGCATAAGTTAGAAAAGGACGGCTTGCGTGGCCAGATTGTCAGCTTTCTGTTCTCTGTTCTCACATCAATTCTTGCTCACCAGGCTCCAGGAAGAACGTCAGGCTTCCATTTCAAAATCCGAAAGGATTGTCGAGAGTCAATTGAGTCTTCCATCTCAATTGAAAACCCTCGAAGATGATATTGAGGAGAAGAAAACTCGATTATCAAGGATAAAGGCTGAAATGATTGCTGCTGAGCACGATTCGCGCCTAGTCGAGATAGCCGGGAACTCGAAAAGCCTAGAAGAAAAACGAGAACAGCTGAATGCCGAAATCAGGACTCTGAGCCTGCAGTCAGATGTGAGGGCTAAGTTGCACTTAGCAAGATCAGAAATCAAGACTAAGAACGCCGAAATATTGAATATGCAAGCTTTCTTTTCTGCCGATGCAGCCACATCGCCTAACATCAGTTGACAGACTCGAGCTTGTGAATGCGAGAATCCGGAAGCTAACTTCAGGAAAAGAAGTCTCAGCAGAGACATTAGAGACGGAAGTTAATCGGCTATCAGTGTCAGTAATATCAACTGGCCCGTAGCAAATAACCAAAATCAGTTTAACAGAGGATGGGAGCAAAAACAAACCGAGTTGGAAATCATCTTCAACAGCGCTAAAAACAACCTACGCAATGCAGATGCCACTTTAAATAACCTGAAGGCTCAGCTTAGAGCCAAAAATGACGAGTTCAAGGGTGCGTTTCCTTCACATTTTTAAAACAGCAGGGTCTCATAAGTCACGATAGCACTAGAGAAGAAACTAAAAACTGAAGTTGATCAAGAAACATTGGATGCTGCGATTAAGGAGGCAGCAGGAGAGCTCGGTCATCGAAAACAGTAGGTTTTACTATTTGCTCACTGCTATGTTGTTTCGACACGCTGTCAACAGATTAGATGGTAGCTTGAGTGGGGGGAGTGTCATATATGAGTCTCTCTTGCGTGTTGGAAAACAAAAGAAGGTCTGTACAGCATGTAACAGGCATCTTAACGACCAGGAATTCGTCGTTTTCGAGAAATATGTGAGCACAACGAACCTGAGTTCATCATGTTACTTGACATGGAGATATACGTAGCTTCGAGAAATGATGAAGAAGGCATCCCCACAAGCAATCGACGAGAACAGACAAGAGATGGTCGAATGGGAAGCTGAGTTGGAACGCTTACAGAGTTTAAGACCTGTCCAGGTAGCTCGAGACCGACTCCAATCCACTGAAATTCCTGGTTTGGACAGGGAGATCAAACAGCAGGAAGAAGCCTACCCGGATATCAGCAGCCAAATCGAAAAAGTATCTGGTTGTTACCGTCAGGATTATATGCTAACATTCTATGATAACTCTTCTCTCAGGCCGAAGAAAATATGGACCACGTGAAGAAGGAGCTCAAAGATATATTCGCTCTCAAAGATCAATCGAACACCATTTCGCGGCTCCAGGCGGAGATTTCGAGAGCTGAAGCCAATGTCACCAACCTAGAAAGTGATCTGGTGGCTTCAGGATCCATGAAAACTTCTGATGATGTTCAGAAAGAGCTTGACGACACATCTGCAAACATGTAGGCAATCCACCATGTTGAACACTACCGTGACGCCTAATAGGTGAAATTCAATCAGACGTAATTTAGAGAAAGACAAGCAGCATATAGTTTCGGAACGAGACCGTCATAAGGACGCTATTCGGGCTTATGAGAATAGTCTCCACGTGATGGAATTGAAGCAACTAGACCTCAAGAATGCAATCCGTGATAAGACCACACTCGAAAAGAGCATAGAAGAGATGAAAAGCGAAATTGTAACATATACCGCACGATTGAAGGTAACCTCCGCACGGCTCTTCAGATCATCTTTTCGCCCATTGAAGCTCCCATAGGACCTAGACATTAGTATTTTAGAAGCTCGAGCACCAATTGAAGCACTTGAGGGAGAATATCGGACAGCACAAAATGATCTGAACTCTAGAATTGCACAAGCGGAGCACGCAGCCAGAGAGTTCAATTCTGGTGTTGACAAACTTGCTCTCATAAATAAAAGCGTTGAGCGGCACGTTCTTCCAAGTTAATTTATACTGTTCCGCTCATTATCTACCAATAGATATGTGAAGGACAGGCGGGCGCGACAGCTGGAAGAATGCGCGCAGAGTGTCGAACAACTGGAAACGAAACTCCAAAGACTCGTGGAGGAGATTGACGCTGTCAGAGAAAGAATAAAGGAGATCGACAAAGAGATCAACACAAGTGGCGCTTCCCTCGCCAATTACCGGGATAACATCCGAGTTCGAAAATTGGGCAGGGAAATTCAGGCAACTCAAGTCGAGATAGACTCCCATGACATGGAAGAAGCTGCCAAAGCGAAGCGCACATTCGAGGATAAGTATAGCAAGGCGAAAGATAAAGAGAACCAGCTTCAAGTAGCCGTAAGCCACCCCCGTTGTAGTACGATTCTACAGAGAGCCTAACTTTCCGCAGTATTCTCATATTGCTGGCGAAGTAAGCTCACAGCGGTCGCAGCTTAAGACTTTGGAGTCAGATCTTGAGGCGTACAAAGACATGAACAAGAAGTATACTGAACAGCTGATACGTGTCAAGGTATGAATCATCACTTGGTACGGAGTTTCATGGCTTACACAAATCACCGCTCAGATGTCTGATATGGCGAATAACGATCTAGAGAAGTACGCCAAGGCACTAGACAAGTTATTCACACCCCTGCCCCTAAGATGCTCCCGCTAATGCTAATGCAGCGCAATCATGAAATATCATGGGCTCAAGATGGAAGAAGTGAATGATACGATGAAGCATCTATGGAATAAGACCTACCAAGGAACAGGTTCGCAGCTTCCTACATCAGGCCTCTTCGTAATACCCATCCACCTTGTAGATATTGACGGGATCAAGATTCGTTCTGACGTCGAGGGCGGTGCTTCTAAGCGATCATACAACTACCGAGTACGTGGCAAAGATCCCCAGTTTGATGCACTCCTCATTGTCTTGCCCAGGTGGTCATGACCAAGGATCAAGTTGAAATGGATATGCGTGGCAGATGCTCTGCTGGCCAAAAAATGCTTGCGTCCATCATCATTCGCCTTGCACTTTCAGACTCTTTTGGGCAGAACTGTGGTATTCTCGCCCTAGATGAACCAACCAATGCGCTGGATATAGAAAATATTGATGCGCTGGCCGCTAGTCTCGTAGAGTGGGTATACGCCTTCTGTTAATGTCACAAAACTGACGATTCACAGCATCATCAACGAACGAAAAAGCCATTCTAACTTCCAGTTGATCATTATTACACATGACGAAAATTTCCTTCGAAAACTTGGTCAAAGTGATGTTATGGAATACTATTGGTGCGCAATCGAATACATATTTATTTTTCGTCTGTTGCTCATTTTGACATGACACGTAGGCGGGTGTCGAGGGATTCACGCCAAAAATCCGTCATCGAACGCCAAAGGTTTAGGTAGCGATGAACTTGCACATGCACCAACCCGTACTTATAATATTTAATACATATCTTGCGCTTCCGGCCTTCTTCTTTTTTACATTAACTGTGGGCAAATTTATGTTCAGTCTGTATCCGCGTGATGATCTTCTGGCTAGTAATCAATCACCGCGCAAGGACGGCCCTTTCGGTTTGCCCACAATATCCGTGCGAGGTTCAGGCCCAGCTAGGTGCTTTGGATAATCAAGAAGTTCCGGAGTTAAAAGCTTCAATTACAACCGCACAGTAACCGTTTCACACCACATAGAACGAATGCTATAATACCTCCGGGGATTAGAATTTTTGCGGCTCAAGAACTGGGTTGGCCATACTAGTCATCTAAATTTAACAGGCCTGGGAAAAACCTTCCTTGCTCGCTATTTACCAAGTTTAGCTAGATCTGATCAGAATTCGAGGTGTATGCAGTCACTCAAGCTCAAGCTTCAAGTGTCATTGCGTTGGGTGGGTAATTCTCGCTATGCAAAATCTTTAAATGTTTGTAATGCTGGCGCTACGTGGATGGGACCAAACTGTCCAGCTGTGTCGCTCGTGTTTAGTCGCGCAGAATAATCATAATCACCGACTAGTGGCTCGTTCGGATGCAAAACAATGTCGATGAGCTTGGCTCGTGCTCCACTTGTGATGTCCAAGTCAAATTGTTTTTCTGATTGCTGATAACGTATGTAGTCTCAGATAATTTGATTCCGTTGTTCTTCATACGACCCCTCGGCATGCCGTTCAGCAATGAGACGTCACCCGCGATCGTGCCCAGTGTCGGACAGATCCAGCCCCACAAGGCGTCTTCTTTGGGCTACAACTCTGTGTCCATTGACCTTGTGCTTGGATCCACATAAAGCTCCTCAGGCAATAAATTCACAAAGGTACTGAATGATTGGTAGCATGCATTTTACTGACGTGGGAGCTACATGGACAAAGACATCAAAACCTGCTGTCCACGATTCAAACGGAAGCTGAGGTCTGTGTTTATACTGCAGCAAGGCCTCAGGGGAAGAAGCTTGCATGTGCAGTGAAAAGCCATGGATTTGGGGCCATCACGGCGGAGTAAATCTGGTCCAATGAAGTTAGGCAGTTGTATGGCCCCGGTGATTATCAGTGAGTTCTCATCATCCGCACGCCACTATGACGGTCTTGTAGCTAATTGTTGTTTCCATAAGTATCAATGAAAAAATGATAAAGTTTCCTCGCGGAGAGAGTCCAGTAACTTGCTGCTTTTATTCAGCCGACCCGTCAAGTCGCTATGTAATGTGACTAGATCGTCCTGTGAGTTGTGTCAGCGTCGACTCAGCCGACCCAGGCAGCGATTCACAAGTCTTGATTACATAAGGAACTCAAATCCCGGAGGGAAATGGCCCAAGTTGGTATCCGGAACATGTCGTCAACATGTAGCATATTTGGGCTAAATTCTCATTCTCGAAACACTGCAATTTGTACAAGATTTTGAGCACACTGGGACCAAAAGGCGTCAAAGCTTCTGATAGCGCATCACAAATAGATGGTACATATATCATCAGTGGCTGTGCTACTATGTACTTCAATACTACATACGTACGTAGCTATGTGATGTGAGCTAAGCTAATTTTCTGCCTCTCTTGGCGCTTTCTTTCAGGTGGCATTATTAATTGGAGTTGCTTTCATCATTTAATATAGGGGTTGACCATCAAACGGTAATCTACAAACAAGATGGCGCAAGTCTCAAAATTTCGGTACATATGGTCGGACGAATGTGACACAGATTCACTTGTGATACCGGACGTGTCCTATCAGCTCACGCACTGCAGTTGATGTGAGTTCACATGTGTCATGAGTTGGTTTCGGCGGCAAAGAAAGAACTGTAGCTCGATGCTGCCGAATCACCGCTCGGTCACCACAGCTTCGATAAATGTTAGCCGGTCCACGTGTATTGTGTGCGATGGGAACTCAACCAAAACATGCGATCCATAGATTCCATACAACTTCTGCATTATCAGATCTTGGGGCACGTCATCATCTGCTACTTGTCCAAGACATGGTCCGCGTGCAGCGACGAACGCGGACCTATTACACGGTTGTTTTTGGTACTCCTTACAACGTATCAACGTGATCAGGCTTCCAAGCTTTGCTTGCGCAATCTTACGCCTGCCTAGTATTTTATTGCTCTAGTCCGAATGGTAGTTTGTCGGCCTGCCAACTCATCAAACCTAAGACTTGCATTTGGGGATGGTGCTGGTATAAATGCTGCGAGGCCATGCTAGTAAAATCCAACCCACCAGCTAACTGAAGAAGCTTGGTCAAGATGCTGACTATGCTCAGCCACCAACTACTCCAGTCTCTTTCGCCTCATGAGCGGGACTTATTTTCCAGGTACGGGCTGGGAGAGCAGCTTCAGCCTCCTTTCGCTTGTGTACATCATGCTTTCGAATTCCAAGCCGCCCACCATCCAAACTTGATCGCTGTTGAGGATTTTCAACTGAAAGTTACCTATGCTGAATTGGACCGTCAGGCAAATTGCCTTGCAACTCGCCTCAGGACAGCGGGTGTCCTCCGAGGCGCTCGTGTTTGCCTCCTTGTCGAGCGTTCGGTCTTCATGACCCTCGGCATCCTTGCTACGCTCAAAGCGGGCGCGGCTTACGTTCCTTTGGACGGGAATATTGTATCTGATAGCACCCTTCGCCATGCTTTGAAAGACTCGGGGTCCCTGCTCGTTCTTGCACAGCGTAAATTTATCAAGCGAGCGAGTGGGACACCTACCATTTGTCTAGAAGACTCTACCTGTGAAGAATACTCAGAATCTCACTGTATCAAACCCGCCGATCTATCGAAAGCAGATGATGGTGCATATACTATCTACACGAGTGGTAAGCAGTCGCTTTTTCCTTGCGTCCAAGCTCATCAACCTTTGTAGGGACTACGGGCGTACCAAAGGGCGTTGAAGTCACTCACTCCAATGTTGCTAATCGTAAGCACATCTGACCTTATACACTCCAGTTGATTTTGACTCTAGCGAAGTTGTTTGTCTGTCACCTGGTAACTTGGGAATGAGACCGGGCCTTCGTGTGTCTCAGCTCATGAACATCTCATTTGACATGGCTGCCTGGGTATATATTTTGTGCTTTCCAAAGAGTCGAGTGAACGCTCATTCCAATTGCAGGAAATTCTGGGTAGCTTGTGTAACGGAAGCACGCTTTGCCTAAGGGGTAAAACGTCTAAAGAATGGCGTGCAGTGATGAAAACAGTCGATATCGTGATTGCCACGCCGTCAATGCTATCCCCCCATTTGCCAGCCGATTATCCTGCAATCAAGGTCGTTGCAGTAGCTGGAGAGCCTTGCCCAAAGGGTGAGATTTCAGCATTGATATCAATGGCACTAAGTTTATCATTGTATTCTAGCTTTGGCGGATAGTTGGTCAGCTACAGTCAACTTCTATAACTGTTGTGGTCCCACCGAGGTACTGAAACTCCCAAAACGTGTCCTCAACGCTGACCTGGCATATTTAAGGTGACCATCGTGAACACAATGCATCTACACTCACCTGACAAGCCTCTCGGCATTGGTGGTCCTACACCTAACAATACCGTCTACGTACTGAGCGAAGATTTAAAACCAGTCAAGATAGGCGAAGTTGGTGTGATGTGGGCTGGTGGCGCTGGCATTACGCGAGGGTACCTGAATCTGCCAGAAAAAACCAAGGAAAAATATAGGCTAGACCCCTTCATGGACGACGGGTTTGTTTTATATGTTTTGAAATTTGACGTTCCGTCTCATCGTTCCCGACTAGTTCGTTCATGTTCAATACAGGTGATATTGGACGGTGGAACAATGACGGAAGTTTGGAACATTTCGGCAGAGTGGATCATCAGGTCAAGATTAAGGTAAGTTATATACGTCTTCACTCTAATCGATACTATGGGACTTTATCCAGGGCTTCCGGGTTGAGCTAGACGGTGTAGCTTCAGCGATGGAGGTAAAATCTTGTGGCGTACCTTTTGGGAGGTTTTTCTGATGAGAGTATCGATCACAGACATGCCCCGGCGTAACCGTAGCATCTGCTATTCTGATAGAAGGGGAACTATGGGGATTTTACGCTCCTTCCATGGCCAAAATAGAAGATGTCAGATCTGCTGTCGCCCGTGTACAGCCATACTATGCTGTACCAACCTGTTTCTTATGCCTTGACAAATTTCCGGAAACACCGTGAGCCTTCTTGACGCGTTGGGAGCGAAATATTTAAACAAAGTCACTGTATAGAAATGGCAAGGTCGACAAACGAGCGCTTGAACGGCTCGCCAAGGTTCCTACAGAGGCGGCAATAATCCCGGTAGTACCCACGGAATCCGTAGCGAATGACAAGAGTGACGCTTCTAGTATAACCCAAAACTTTACCCCTCCTCTTGCGTCGTCCAACTGCTCCCACGAGGCCGCTTCGAACAATCCTACGCTAATTAACCTCCCTCTCAATGAGAAGGAAAAAATGGACCTTTTATCTCTGGAAAACCAGACCCATATGTCCGATTGGAAGCAAGAGAATTTGCCCAGAAAAACGCAGGGAAGACTCATACGCAACATTCGCCACCAAGTTTTATACCTATACCGCCGTCTATTTGGCGTAGTGTTTTTGACCAATCTTGGAATCCTCGTAGCTGTGGCAGTGAGGGGAGCGAATGCAGCCCAGATCGGCAAAATTGTCATTGCAAATCTGTTTGTAGCAATTCTTATGCGTCAAGACTATGTCATCGATGCTTTTTTTACGGTTTTGACCTCTGTCCCCGCCACGTACGCGATTTAGCCATGAACCTCAATCAACTGCCTAATATTTCTGTCTAGTTGGCCAATGGCTATACGAAGCGTATGCGCTCGAGTGTATCATATTGGCGGTTTGCATTCCGGATGTGGAGTATCTGGAGTACTTTGGCTCATACTTTTTGCCGCTCGCGCGACTAATGAGATGGTTCACGGTGGCCTGGTACATTTAAACACTCTTAAATACAAAAGTTGACTTACCTATGCGCCGCTCAGACTTCCGTGGCCACAGTTGTGGTGACATACACGATTCTTGCACTCTTACTTGGCATTCTTACCCTGGCCCATCCAACCTTGCGAGCCAGGTACCACGATAGGTTTGAGGCTAGCCATCGGTTCTTGGGTTGGACTGCGACCGCATTTGTTTGGGCTCAGGTGATTCGAATCCATCCGGCGGAGACAGACCGACTAATTGACTAAAGATTACTCTTCTGACAAATGATTACCGGCCTGTTGGGCAGTCTCTTGGAATGGCTCTGATTTCCTCGGCTCCTTTCTGGCTACTACTCGTCATGACCTGTAAGTTTTTGTTTTGTGGAAACAGCTAGCTACTCTTACCTCTTTTTAAGGCTCCCTTATTCTACCGTGGCTTAGACTTCGCAAAGTACCAGTCCGCTCAAAAGTACTTTCATCACATGCCATAAGGTTATACTTTGACTATGGTATGTTGAATATCTACTCTCGAGAACTCTGACCTAGACTAGTTCCTCCAGTTACCCCGAAAACGGGTAGTTTTGTGAGACTATCAGATAGTCCCTGGACCGAGTGGCACGGGTTTGCAACTATACCTGAGCCAGGCATGAAAGGGTACTCTTTAGTCGTTAGCAAGGCTGGGGATTGGACTGCTTCACAGATTGCGCATCCACCAACGCATATGTGGGTGCGGGGGATACCTACATTTGGTGTTATGCGCATCGTACCCTTGTTCCGCCGTCTCATTGTAGTCGCAACGGGATCTGGTATTGGGCCCTGTATGGCCGCTATCCTGGAGAAACGGGTGACGATGCGGCTCTTGTGGACCGCGCCAAATGTACGCGAAACATTTGGTGATGAATTAGTAGATCAAATTATGACCGCCGCACCAGATGCAGTACTGTATAGTATGTTACCTCGTCATATATTCCGAGCTACTGTATCTCATTCATTTCCTCCCCAGACACTCGGAAGCAAGGCAAGCCAGACATGGTCAAACTTACCTATGGCATGGTGAAGGAATTCAATGCCGAAGCTGTTGTTATCATTTCCAACAGGAAATTGACGGAACAAGTCGTGTATGGGATGGTGAGCCGAGGCATCCCTGCCTTCGGAGCTATCTGGGACTCTTGAATACTTGTTCTATTCGGCGATAATCGCTGCTTTCAAAAAAAGAGCCGCGAATCCACGAGTTGACCGTCGGCGTATGCGAGTCCCGGCTCTTTTACTTACATTACTTAACGGTCAATCAGAACCTCGCAATAGGCTCCTCTAAAGTAATGCTTATACTGTAAACCATCTCGGCTTCCTATTGTACGAGTAATTGTAACGCTACTCGTGGGAAAGTTGAGATCTGAGATTTGATGGTCGTCGCGCCTGGTACATTCTCTCGAACCATGTCTCTTCCAACAGGCTTACTCCTCAAATCGCATCCAATAGCTAGAAACCAGACCGTGGCTTCTTCACATTTTTTAGAAGGCTCTATCATCGCTGTAATCCCGTCATTCTCCAATGTGCTTCTTCCTTCGGAAAAAGGTTACAGGTGTGATTCGTGCTTCCGAAAAGCTTCACAGCGAAAGGCGCTGCGAAAATGCACGGGGTGCGCCTCCTATTGGTACTGTGATGCACAATGTACGGCATACACGCTCTCTACCTCCTTTTTTCGTTCAACATGCTATCTAGGTCAAAGCTCACAATGGAAGGAACATCACAAGAGAATTTGCAAGCGATATAACCAGTACACTTCGTCGGTCGCATTTCAATCCCTGGCTCTCCACGAGAAACTGGATGCACTGTTACTCGCTCATCTCCTGGCACGCATTTCCCCATCTGATATATTGTCACCAACACACAACTCCCCCATGTCTATATTTCTATCACTAATACCTAGTTCCGATACTTCCAGTTTGAACTTCCCTGTTATTGATTTCTCGCACAGGGTATCCTTTGAAGCCGCAGAGAACCTGTACTCGCGATTTAGCAATAACAACTTCGCCATCCACTCGCATCTTAATACCATTGGGCACGGCGTTTTCCCTCTTGCTAGTCTTCTTTTCAATCATTCGTGTTATCCTAATGCGGCTCCGAAATATGTCTTGACACAAGGATCAATACTTATGAAAGTGGTAGCCCTTCGTGAAATACATCCCGACGAGGAAGTACGAATGAGTGCAAGCTAGTGTTTACTGACTAAAATTTGAATGGTTGCTTGCCAGATATGTATACCTTATTTGGATCCTGCCCTGGTTCAGACTCGCCAACAGATTCTCAAGTATACCTACGGCTTCCAATGCTCATGTCTCTCTTGTCAAGGGCTGCCGCACCCAAGCGATATTCCGTCCCCCCCTGCTCTTTCGGAAGAGCTTTCTTCCGTAGCAGAAACGCTCCGCGCCTTCCTGGGTCTAGATCAGTCACTTCAAGTCCTGCCGAAGAAGCCAAAGGGGGCAATGCCACAGTTATTACATTGTGTCTTCCATGAAACCTATCTATCAAACCTCTCAGAGATATTCAGCAAGTCATCCCACGATGGTCAATATGATCTGGCGCTTGATGTTGGTATCACTCTGCTTGGAGCTTATATTTTGATCTATCCACCCAACTATCCACAGATAGGTGGGACACTCCACTGCCTCTGACTTTTCCCTCTGATAACTAAAAAATCAAGGAATGCATCTTCTGGAACTGGCCAAGACAGCGTGGAATATGTTTATTAGTTCTGGCGAAACAGACACAAATGTAACTCGTGGACTGAGGGAACAGGCACAGGTACTCTTGAACATGGGCCGCGAGGTTTTGATGATTTATGGGCTCGAAGGGGATGAGGACGGTCCGTTGGAGGAAGTCGAGGCTTTGCAATCTCTACTACATTAAACTTTCAGCATCGGAAGACCACACATAAATAAATGGTACCTTAAGCATACGTGCATGCTTGTGATGTTTAAGAACAAGGTGAGCTTGCATATCCCCTCTTCTTGAGACGTCAACCATATACCTGTGGATTTCCCACTCTAACTACGATCTTGATCTATACGTCTTGGGCACATTTATACGTTTTGAGCACAGTTGCTTGGCATCTATCTTATCATTTCGGTGTGTCGAACGTCATAACTTCGGCCGCACCGGGGTTTTATTCAATTGCGTACACAGGCCTTTTGAAGACATCTAATTACGGCTCTCGCTTTCCTTAACGAGCCCTTTCAGACTTAGTCTTTCATGATGTGAGGTGCCAATTAACTTTTTCCTACATTACATATAATACCAGCCCATGGTCCAATGGTCCTCAAGCTTAGCCTTCTAAGCTAGTCCGTTTTTTTTTCTCTTCATTATGCCCTCGTTCCGGCTACCCACACTCTTTCATCCACGCCACCCTTTCCGCAGGCTCCGCTCTTTCCATCTCTCTCCCGTTGGGCTAGTGCAGCCTGACCCTGTACAAATACCGGAGGCAGAACCGAAGGTACCGTTAAACACACTGCCGCTAGTTGTCCCCCGAAATCCAATCATTCTCCTTCGTGGCGCCGTTATCGTCAAACTTGCCGTCGTGGTATCGCTTATATTTATTTCCTTGGTTTCCTTCTCCTTCATTGGTGCGCGTGTGGATGAAGAGTATTTCCAGCTTTCGTTGAGGAAAGTAGCGGACACTAATCCTGGAGTATGAGAAAAACATTTCTAAATGGCTGGTCGCTTATCGCTGCCCTGCTAGATCGTTCTCTTGGGAGAAAGTGTTGATGTAGATGTGGACGAGCCATCCATCACTATTCGATGGGCTCTCATAGCTTGCGGAGATGATCTCACTCTCCCAGGTTCGGTAGGTGTTCATGGGGTCGCAGACTGTGGCTTGCCATCTACGCCCTTACTCGTCTTCGTTGACAAGTCAGCCTCTCAATTGCCTTCTAGTTCCGCATGACTTACGTTTGATTGCAGTGACCCAGTACCGGCTATGACGTATGATCCCAAGGATATTCCATTCAATCGAAATACCGGTTCTAGGCGAAGGTACATGCCAAGTTTTACAACGCCTCGCAGTAACTTACAACCATATTATCAGTATTCAAAACCTCGTTCAATTCGACAGCGACCACGTACTTGACGTTCACGAATCTCGCCTGTATCCTTTTGATACGTATGTGCTCTCTAGCACTTTACACGCAGTTTCTTTCAGCAACGAAACCATTCCGATCCGAAAAATAATCACCATCGACACTACAGCCAGTTTTGACATCCAGACAACCGATGTGGAGAGCTTCTCTACTTTGGAGAATAGCCTTGAAAACGCAAGCCGAGACATTGATATGCAAGTTAGCCGTCCAAACTCAGCCCGCGTCTTCATAATGGTCATTTTTGGGCTTAACTGGGTCCTTACGCATGTATCAATTGGCCTTGTCATGGTGTGTAGACGACTGAACGAGGGGAAGCCGATCTCTAAACACTTGGTCTCCGCTGGTGCAATCGTGATTGGCATTCCTCAACTTAGGGCTAGCATGCCAGATGCTCCGGGGTTTGATGGTAAATATCAACTGTCATCGTAGTGTGGTCACATAATCTGATATCTCAATAATCAGGTGTCTTAATTGGTACAGTATTCAATTTATGATTAATACTAGTTGTAACTCACGGATGCATTGATAGATACGATTGGGTTCTTCCCACAAGTTATCATTGCTGGGGTTTCTGCCGTTTTGATACTTTTGATCTTGGTTAGTCGAGAACTTGACAACCTTGGACAGGTTCCGACGAGTGGCCCTATCCCCAGAGCCTATCCAACTCCACCACCCGCAGCGCTGAAACGGATTCCATCTCCCCCCCCTCCGACTAAAAATTCAACCTCGACACAGATTGCACAGTATGAGATGCACCGTCTCATGAAGCATATGAGAGGAGAATACGTCTTTCCTCCAGTACAGCCTGCGCATACGTCTAAACGCTCGTCCGAACACCAGATTGTCCCTACACACCGGCGAACGAACACAATGCCAAAGATCAGAGAAGGAAGTGAAGTGTCCCACTATTCGGACTGGGTCGAGTGACGGCCGAACATGTCCAAGTTATGCTTCTTGACATCACGAAACAAACTGATGTGGGAAGCTCAGCTTCTGCTCTGTGTCTGTCAGTGTTCATGAAATCTGTCCCTTTCTTGTATTTGTATATTCCGATCAAGCAAAGGTGCGGAGCTCCGTAGGACTCTTCACCTGATAAGCCTTACCTACTTTTTGCTTACTTACGGTTCCTAACTGGGGATGTGGCTTCGTTGGCTGAAAAGGAGCCGAATTTTTTGGGTTCTATTTAACACATTAGCGATTGTACTGATAATATAACAGTCATTCTTCTCCGAAGAGGCGTCTTCTGTCATATTCAAAGTAATCAGGCCACGTCAAAGCTGGATTAATCACAAGAGAACTTACAGTCCCACTGGCGGCTCGCTAAAGAACGTTTTCCCACCTACCATTTCACGAGTCCAAACGTCTCTCATGAACCACCCGATGTGTCCTACGGCGCATCCCACAAGATCGCCAGCCGCTGCTTTCCATGACCCGTTCAAAACCCAAGAAAATCCTACCAGGGCGACAGGGAGGTAAGGAGCCGTAATTGTGACCAGCCCAAACAGCGAGATTGGAGTCGACGGATGCCGCCGAGACCACAGATATATTGGTACGAATGCAAGTGATGACGAAAGGAACGGCAGGTTGAACAGTGGAGCAACCATCTGTGTGTTGGATGAGTGATTCGCCATGGGGCACTGAGGACTAAGAAAATCGACATGACATACAAGAAGCATTACAGAGGAGAGGAAGAGTAGCCAGAAATAATCCGCCTTGCGGTTTGCAAAGGAAGATTCCTCAAGCATCCGACTGTACCTCATGCTAGAGGTTGTTATTGTTAGCGTACTGAGTTTAGAGAGCCGTCCTGAGACTCACAAGAAAAACAGATGAAAGACAAAATCTAGAGATATTGGTCCGAAGTAGAAGAACGTTGTAGCTGCTCGCCATATCTGTATGGTCATATGTCATTCTCTGAAATCTCTGCAGGCAGTATTGAGTCATACCTGAGCATTGCTGAATGCACTCTTTGGGCTATAATACAACTGAAGAGTAGTTACTAACTGACATTGCTACAAAACAAAGATAGAGAGTTAATGAAACGAGCACTCGGCGTGAAGGCTAGGAGACGAACCACTGCCAGACTTGTCAGGACCGATAGCGCCAGCCAGCCCCGTGTAATTGGCGGAATTTGCACTACCCAGGCTTCAATACCGACAGGCATCTAGCTCTACTTTCTGAATTCTGAGGGAGGTCGGCGAGGTTGGGGTAGATCATGTGCACAATGCTGACACGTTTACGTTAAATGATTTGATTTGTAACACTGCAACAACAGATACGAGGCGGAGAATATAATTTCTCATGGAACAAGCATATTACAGCAGATCAAAACTGGGTATAGATAATAAAACAGCTCATATGTAAGACCAGCCCGCCCAGCGCAACAGGTCTTGCAAGATAACCAAAGAAAAAAACAAATACTTGAAAAAATAAAGCAAATAAATCGTGACCGGGGTTCAACAGGCCATCTCGTTATACTGCCACGGACTTGAAGCTAGAAGGTGGTATCTTTGCTCGAGGGTTTTTTCGGGCAGCAGCAGCAGCCGCTGCCTGGTTCTCCGCCTCTTTCTTAGCCAAGCGTAGAGTTGCGCTTTTGTTCGTCCGTGGCTGAATAGAAGGGGCTAAAGCGATACTGCTCGGGCGTGGTCTGATTTTCGCCACAGGCGCAGTGCCATTCCCGTTCACTGTGGGCTTTGGGTCTGAGTTCGAGGAAGAAGTCGTTCTCTGTGGAGCTAAAGAAGGCCTTGAGCCCGTCACAGTAGCAGAGCGTTGAGTGGCATAACGGGATGGAGGAGCAGTTTGTGCGGTCTCTGAAGAGGGACGAGGAGGTGCAGCAATAGAGGGTCTTGGCTTTGCGGGGCTGAGAGAGCTCTGAGAGGTACTTCTCGCCAAACCTGGAAGCTTAGGTACAGTGGCCCCACGGACTAATATTCAAGTACTCAGTCCCGGAGAACCTTAGGTATTAGTAGGAAAAACTTACACATGAATGATGTCGGTGGCGCTTGTTCCTTCTGCGCCCGCAGCGCTGCACTTTTATTCAACCTCGGAGCCACCGTTGGTGCTTTCACCGATGCAACAGCTATTGATTCCCTTCGCTTATGTCCTGGAACGCCTTCAAAGGTGGCCTTTACAGCAGCGTCCGAGCTCAAAGTCCTACGTTTTGGCGTCTCTGGTTTGATGCCTTGTCTGAGCGAAGCTGCACGCGTCATGCGTGGCGCAACAGTGGGTGCAGCTGTGGATGCCACCTGGATAGTCCCCGTACGCTTATGGCCGGGTACGTTTTCAAACGCTTTTGCGAGTTGTTCCTTCGAGAGAGGCCCACGGGGTCCAGTACGCGTTTTTTCAACCACCATCCCTGCACGGAGAGCTGCGCTACGCGTCATTCGGGGTACGATATCAGGTTTTACGTTTGTGATTGGGATGGGGCGCGCACGGAAGCCTGGCTTGCCATTGACGTTCAACTTGGTACCACCCGGTGTAGAGGGGTTGGTTGCAGTTGATGCAGCATAGCCTTCGTCAGAGGTGGCTTTTTGTTGAATAGCCTCTAACACTGATGAATTGACCGACCGCAGGGACCCAAATCGGTCGTCGGGAAGATCAGAAGTGGGGAAGGGAGGGGAGGACGCAAACAGGGAAGCTATTTGTAACTCGGCCATCTGAATATCTGCAGAACCCATGATGGCATTTTGTTGGAGAGATATACCGTACAGTGCACGAAGGGAATTGGGGGTGTTCTGTCGGGCAACATCGGGGTCGTGGTCGCCCATGAGAGTATTCCAGACTTCAACAGCTCGACGACGTTCGAGAACATAAACCCATACAGGACCCCTATCAAAACAGTTCACGCATCACATCATTAGTTTTTTTTTTGAAAGGTGGAATGCAGCACTACCGTGAACCAAAAGAGACAAGTGGCTGACTTACTCGGAAAATGAAGCAGCATCGTCGCCGAATAATTCGAACAGTGTGTCGGGATCTGTTTCGGTGTCAAACTCCATTTGCCTTTCTTTGACGATCTTTTTGTGAAAATAAAATGGTTCGAGTAACGGGATAGTCTGAGGATGACTGGTGCAAGGTAGCCTGTGAGTTGTCGTCGTCGTCGTCGACTTTGATAGCAGTTGGAGATAGCGATGAAGATGAAGAAAGAGACATGTAGGGAAGCTTGAGGAGTGTACAATGGAAATAATTATTTTATAATAAAAGAAAAAGGAAAATAAAGAAAGGAGAAATCAGAAGAGGGCGACAAGACGAGACCTGGTTGAATCAACGCCATGGACCTCGGACACCATAACAACCAGATCCGGGGTCGATCATTCCTATGACTTATGCATGTTAGCCATCTTGAATGTTGCACCCGAATTAAGAGCGTTCATGTTCAGGGACCCAATCTAAACGAGGTAAAGTATCGTATAAACTACTATATAATGGCTATACTCTGGGGTAACTGACACTGACTATGGATACATTGATCACTTCCATCCCTCCCATCGCCCATTCATCGCGAACCTTTCCACCATTTACCAACTTTAGCTGTGCTATACCGTAGACTCTTTCCCAAACCTGCACTCGCAATACCTTTCAAAGTTTGCACCGCAGCAGGATATTTGACAATTTTGCCCATTTCTTCAACATTATGTCACTATAATTCGATTGTTACGATAGATAAAAGCACTCACCCTCTGTTATAACTTGTGATAGTTTCTCATCTCCAGCCACCCTTAACCAATAAGAACTCTCGTCCGGCTCAATCATCACACCTGATCGTGAGTAGTTGTTCTTCACTCTCGTCAACAAATTCGAAGGGAGCTTCTTGAGATGTGCAGCACGTGCTTGCGGAGCCGTATCCTGCTGTATCGTCGATGACGAAAGCTGCCAATGTACCCCTGGCAAACCAACTGCAAGCCGATGATACAGCTCTTTGAACTGCGAGCCTTGTTTTCGCACAATGTTAGACACCTTCCCTCTGTTCTCTGCAGGGAGCCACATTCGCGGATCGCCAATGTAGCTGATACCTGCTATACGCTCGAAAAGGTCTGTTTCTGAGAATTCGTGGGGTAAGGTGAGGAGTGCTGCGCGCACGGCAGAGGTAAGGTTGACCTGTTGTGTTAGCCGTACGCGTGCGTCATCCTTGATGATCCGAAGAGGCTTATGCATCCGTCCTGCAAGGTATAATGATTTCCAATTGAGAAGGTCTGAGCATAGGTTGTCAATGCTAGTCACGCCGTATTTGATCCTCTGAGAGAGTGAATGAGATAACACAGCCATCAGTGAGAAAAAAGCGGTTGTGGAGCATTTGGCCATTAGAATTATGACATACCACACCGCCTATTGAAACGTATGGGTTGAACCAGACACCAGGTCCAAGTTCTTCGAGTCGGGAGACATACGACGAGCCTAATACTCGTGCGTGGAGTGGATAGTGGTGAGGGTGTTGGTGCATGTTGATAGAGTGAAAGTGGGCAGAATGGGTTACTGCGAACATGAAATCTAGCATAGGTGCATCGCCTGATTGTGGGTCCTTTGAGTAACCATCTTGTTCGAATACGCCTGAACCATAAGCAAATGCATAGCGGATAGGTGCATCGAACTTGGAGACTATAGATTCGAGCAAAGCGCGGGTGCTATCAGTGACTGGGAGGAGTTGGTTACGGCCAAAGGTAGCAGGTAGGTGGGGTAATGCTTGGTGTTGATGCGACACTGCTGGGCGGGGGCGTGGATATAGCGATGTTCGTGGCTTGCTTGGTTTTACAGGGTGTGCAGATGGAGGGGGCGTTGAGGTTTGTGATGAATGTACTGTTTCTGTTGCAAGCTGACGGACTAATAGGACAGGGAGAGAACGGGCGTGATGAGTACGGGTTACAGATAACATGGTAGAGAACTAAGTAAAGGGTCAGTGATTAGACTAAGTAGTTACTTAAAAAGAGACTCGGCCCAAATTAGTAAAAACGTGATCGGAACAGTAATTTAGGTCACGTGTAATACTGCATTACATATCCCCCTCAACCTCGTACAGAACGTCGCTTACTCTGTGCATAACCTAAACTAACCGCTCTGCCGCCTGTTTGTCGGAAACTCCCCACAGTTGCCTCTTCGGGTATACTTTCGCCGACCGATAGCTGTCTTTGAACACGGTCTGGCTTAGCTGACCCGGCCCCGGCCCCGGGACCTCCAAGCGCCCATGCGACTTCCACGCCGCTTTTAATGCTCCAGAGCCACGTCAGCACAAACACCGGCGTGCTGATCAGAACGTTTAGAACGGGATATATGTCAGGATATCGGGAAGGAGGAACGATTAATAATTCTAGAACGTGTAATGCCACCGCTGCGGAATAAACGGCCTGTCGCAATCTTATTTAGAAAAGTTCATTGAAGCAACAAGGAAGTTACTGACTGTCGAAAGAATGTGGATAAACGATTTTTGTGGCATCCGTAAAGGGTTGTACCCGACAAGCCTATTCCAGAGTATCAGTGTTGCAATATATGGCACACCAAGCCCATCCCGTTTCAACAGAGGCCACATGCTGGATCACAATTCAGTATATCGTTCAATTATTATGCAGAGCAATGTACCTGAAAACGGCAACATTGTTGACCAAGACCCCCCATGAATAGGTGGCAGAACCAACTTGAGCCCCAGAGACGAGCAGAGTGATAGGGAGTAGAGGTAGTAGAATAGTCTTTTCATGAACCTGAAAAGAGAACAAGAAAAAAGACATTGAAGAATTAAGGAGCGCGTAAGGCAGCAGCGGAAGAAAAGTTGGTGTTGTCGGATCAGACTTGCGTGAGTCACCCAGGTTATCCAACTTGAATTTGTACCCTGCTCGGAGAAGAATGAAGACACTAGGGAGGAAACCAAGAGCTGTAAGACTAGCGGAAAGTTTTATCAAAGAGGGAGAGGATGCCCAATTGTTCCATTTGAGAACAACGTTCGACGCACACCAGAAGTTGGCCACTTTGTCCTCGAATAGACCCCGCGCGAACGGAAATATTCGCGAAATAGGATGGGTGATGGTATTGATAGGTGCGAAAGGAGGAAGGAATGGTAAGAAGAGTATTATAAACGTCGCCATAGTAGTTAAAGCCAAATGAGTGAAGAGTTTGCCACTATGGAACAGCGATCAATGGGGTTACTTAGCGTTAAAGAGATGTTTACCCTTGTGAAGGTCCCAAATAGATACATTTTGCAAGCAGGTAAGAGCCAACTGCGGGAGCATAGTACAATGCCATCTGCTTGAAGCCAAGACTGAGTGCAAAACATATAGCACCAAGTAGGTCTTGGCCTGTCGCAAAAAAGTTGATTGCAAGCAGAGTAAAACCTATCAAAAGCCATGTTAGAACAGTAGATCACCGGATACGTTAAGCCAGTCTACCCAGCATCACCGAGTTGTACTGAAAATGTCCCGAATCAATAAGGAGAAGCGCTGGTTGGAGTAACAGCGTCAAGAATGCAGTATTCTGATATATACGGTGAGGTTTTACGAATTGAGCAATATGCACCTACGTACCTGCGTTCGCTTCGAGCGACTGCCTTGCCATTTTGACGTGAACATCAACAAGGCCGGTATATACACCAATAGATCCAAAGCGATCACCGTCAAACGCATGAAAACCTTGCTGCCAGGGGTCTCGTTGCCACGAGACGCGTCTAACGCAAACCAGGAAGGTTCTATCCACGAACCACTAACCAAAAGTATGAATTTTAGTTCATGAAAGGTAGCTTGTAAAGCTTCGCGTACATCTTGCCACAGACCCATGAGACATAAGCAGTCAGTGGGGGATAATCTAGACCCCAATATTGCAAATCATATGTGTACCACTGACGAAATGGTAGATGTACCGTCAGTTCCATCCAATGTCTTTGAGCTTCGTAGTCTCCAAACATGGGAGGAGTCCCTTCTCCTGATCCGGCATGTGTTAGCGCTGAGCTAGTTCCCGGGCGTGCGATGTTACTCACCTGAATACGAGCCGAGGCCAAGGGATGCCTTCACTAAAACGGATGCGGTGATACTCATAGGCAGAACCCAATGCCTCAGACCTTGCTTATGCATCCAACGTACCCATCTTCTACCCATACCTGACTCGAGATCCGACTTCTCCTGCGCCTTCACCGACAGCGCGGTATTCAACGGCCTCAACGATGTCACCGACGTTAAGGATGCGTTGCTGTCGCGTCTACCAAGTGCACTAAAACTAGTGTGGTGGCTATGAGATCTGGAACGGTACGAGGTAGCAGACGCAGGGGAGACGGCTCGTGATGAAGTGGGAGAGAGTGGAGGGGTGCGAAGCCACTGTTGACTTGCAGAGCTCTCGAGAAGATGACGGCGGGGTGTAGGTGCGAGTATTTCCAGTCGGTCTGGAACTGGTCTGGAAAGTAAGGGAGGTTAGTCGTGGAGATGTGTGATGGTATGTACCCTACCTTTGTGACATTGACCAAGGTGTGCTGTCGCTGGGCTGGTTCAAGTTGGGCTGTTGTACGCCGGTAGAGCCCGCTCTTATGGTAGTAGTCTTCTTACGTGGTTCATCGGGTGGCAAAGCAGACAGCTCATCCATCGTGGTGGATGCGAGGTTTGGAGATGAAAATGCGGGCCGTAAGCCATTCTGGGCAATCCCGCCCCCAAATTTAATTTATTGCTCCATCTATGTATCCATTCTTTGATTCCTAATTCTAATCAACATCTTCACCCTCGACAACCTCTTTACCGTCTTCTGAGAACTTGACATTCTTCTATAAAGCCGGCGGCACACTTAAACCGAAACAACACCAGAACTTACAGGCGAACTTACAGGATGAAGCGAAGATTTACCAATATACTTTGTATGGTCTGTGTGGTACTCAGTTAGACATGAGCCAAACGACAAGTGACAACAAAAACCCACATCCATATGCTACCAATTCCCCAGCAGGGTTGGAAAAGTCTACACGGGTGTACGCTAGTGATTTACCTAAGGAGTCAAATTAGATGCCATGTGCATTGTTCGAAGAGATGTATCTTGGGGCCTACCCATTCCAGTCAAGACGGCCTTTGCATGCAAAGTGTCCCCTACCCTTCCTGCGGGTCGAACGAACGAAGTCCCAATGTCAGTAGAAACACCAGTCATATATTGACCCTTTGACGCGACTGCAAGCGAGCCCAAAGTGTCAGTGAGAGACATGACAAGCCCTCCATGCACTATAACCAGAGTTAAGCAGGACAGCCTTGTGTGTTATGCGAAACGTGTGCACCTGTCTTCAAGTCGCACAAAGTTCAAGCTTCATGTTTTCAAATAACATTGGTCCACGTACCCCTACTCTATTCACTAATAGCGCTGTGTGTTAGGGGCAATTGACTCTGTCTCGCCTTAACACGTACAATTGGATTGCTCTATCTTCAAGGAGACTTGTACTGTGCCGGGTGTTGCATCATGAACAACAAGCTTTGGTGTGTGGGTATTGCTGGCAAAGTAAAAAGGATAGGCTTACATTTGGGAAGCACTGAGCATCATGACCTTTGTGTCGGAAGGCTAGTCAGACAAGCCATGCAATCTGTATCTTTGGTATACCTTTGTTGTCAAGGAATGATTTCCAAACCTATCATTGTATTATTAAGAGTTCATTTGAAAAGACAAGTTCAGTTACCCTACCCTACGAGTAAAACGCAAGCATGCAGAGGTCGCCATGATGGGAGGAGTAAGTACACAGTGTGGGATACGGACCCCCGCTTACTACCGATATAGTGATTTGGCGCCGCTAATAAGGGGAGCCCGGACCTTCGTCGTTCCTGGACGATCTTATTCCTCACGTCTCCTAGACTTTTTGCCAAATATCGGGATTCCATGCCATCCTCGTTCTGATTGACATACAATTCACTTCATTTGAAGATCATCATTTTCGGGGGAAACCTGTTCCCTGCGCCCGAAGCATATGATTCACTGAAAGTGCAATGTTTATGTGCCCCTTACTCCCCTCATCCTACATACACACCCACCAGCCATTTAATAATTGTCAAGATGCATGTCGAAGACGGATTCCAACCAGTCAGTTATAACTCTCATACTAATATGCTTGTAGCCTGACATTGCTATGTTAGATTCCCTTTCCCGAAGACAACTCATATACCTCTGATCCAGTATTACCGTCCTTGCTCAAGCGAACTATTCCAGAAAGGTGCGAGGCCGAGCTCCGTATCTTCTTGTGATCCAAGACACTGACCTTGTGCCAGCATATTTTCAGAGATCGAGACAGACCTTGAACGTCTTGGAGGAGATGTAATTACTAGTACACATGCCACCACTATCTGATCCCGCCGGCTGCTAATTTGTACTCTTTAGCTATTAGGGATATGGGCTCCGGGAATCGAATAGGTCCACCTCGATTGATACAATACGACCAATGGGGCCGCAGGGTAGACAAGCTTGAAACAAGCGAAGGATGGAGGGACCTCAAAGCACTCAGTCAAAAGGAAGGTCTACCTGGAATATTTTACGAACGCAAATACCAGGAGCACAGCCGGTCTTATGGGTTTGCCAAGGTATTGCTAATGGTGGGCGATTCACATGAGGTTGGTAGTCTGCTTGAGTTTGTGCCCCTGCTAAACGCTTTGGATGGAAGGTCTTTTGTCCACTGAGTATGACAGATGGTACCGCTCGAGTCATCGAACTGCTGGGTTCTGATGAGATGAAAGAGCTACTATTCCCTCGGCTTATAAGGTACCACCAATACATCTCATCTCCTCATTAGCTGCCCCAAATTAACTAAATTAACATCCGTCTACAGCCGGGATCCATCTTTGGCATTCACTTCTGGCCAATGGATGACAGAGGTATGAGCATAATTAATAAGACACTCCAATCCGGCGGCTTATGTCTATATATTCAAGCGGGCAGGTGGTTCGGACATTTCCCAAAC
Organism: Calocybe gangraenosa; assembly: GCA_018221785.1. Lineage (NCBI taxonomy): Eukaryota > Fungi > Basidiomycota > Agaricomycetes > Agaricales > Lyophyllaceae > Calocybe > Calocybe gangraenosa. The sequence continues at coordinate 89,805 of JABCKK010000012.1, forward strand.
AGAAACCATCGCCACATCTACAGAACAGAAAAATCAGCTCGGCTCACAATTTATACTCAACGGTTTTAAATGGTTTTCTAGTGCTACTGATAGTCACATTTCAGTCGCTCTTGCTCGAACCGGTTCTGTCAGAGATGGGTCTCGAGGTCTTTCCCTCTTCCTCGTACCATTACGCCTCCCATTGCTTCGAGATCCGACCGATCCGATACCCCCTGCCACCAGTAACAATATTTTTGTTCACCGTCTAAAGAACAAGATCGGAACACACGCACTACCGACTGCAGAGCTATCGTTAGAATCTTCAGAGGCATACCTAATTGGGGGCCTGAACCAGGGAGTAAAGAATATCTCCCACGTTCTCAATATAACCCGCCTGTGGTCATCCATTGCTTCTGTTGGTGGACTGCGCAAATGTCTCTCGATCGCCACCGCGTATGCTACAGTTCGTAAGATCAACGGCGGCGCGACTCTTCTCCAGGACTCGCCACTCCATGTATCACAACTGGCTTCCATCAACCTTCTCTACCGTGCCTTAACACACCTGACATTCAGCACAATCAGGCTTATGGGTAAAACAGAATGCGGCGTAGCCTCGGAAGACGATTTGCGTAGGTTGAGAATGCTCACCCCGACCACCAAAGCATTCGCTGCCGAGAAAGCCTGTACAGGAATGGAAGAAGCCATGACCGCGCTGGGTGGTGCTGGTTATATGGAAGAAAACGGGTTCGGCCAATCTATCAGAGATTCGCTTGTGGAGAAGTACGGGTATCCTTGTCTACATAATATCATGCCTGCTGAAGCCACTTTACAGAATATGGGAAGGCACTACAACTGTTCTGGCATTGGACTTGGTCAGAGCTGCACAAGACCCTGCCACAATGGCTTCCTTCACCTCGGTAAGCGCCCTTGGATAGCTGAATCATAGATTCTGAATCTTCCTCAGTGGGTGAACGAGGTTCACGCTTCATGCCCTATTGATCTTCAAACGCGGCTTCAACGACCGTTGGGAGTTTTAAAGGACGGCCTGATTGAATTGACATCATCTTTAACAAAACCAATCTCCCCTCTGGTCCCCCGACCAGCTATCATACTAACGGGTTGCGTGGCATCGGGCGTATGTCTTCTGGAACATGCCATATGGGCCGACGCCAACAAAGAGCTTAATTACGAGACTGATATCGAAGTTTTCCAGAGATGGATGCTTGAGGGCGGGGTTTTGACGGCTATTGAAGATGTTAGGCGGGCGAAACAGGAGAGTGACGTGCGAGCTCGCGCCAATTCGATGATGGTATTTGGAGGGACGTCAAGAGCTAGTAAATTATAATCCTACAGTTTGTATTGGGCTGCTTGGAGGAGCAACCTGGGTTACACATCTGAGGATAGGTTTACGGTGAATATGGAACTATATGACAACTAATGATCATTTCAACTTGATATCCTCTACAAGATGAGATGTTGCACGTACCCTAGAGTACCCCGTCCTCCCCATCCTTGTCTCGGACGGAGATTCAGAAAAGCCGTCTGCCCGTTTCTGACCACTTTGATCACGATGTTTTTCTACATTCTCATCAGTATACAGTGTTCGAATTTGAGGAGATAACAGAGAGGGCTAACATTTTCATTCTGAGCCACCAGTTCGGCTAAAGGCTGCAAGGATGACGAAAACGCCTGATGATCAAGAGGGCCAAATTTTATGACAAGATCTTCGCGTTGGAGACCCTTTGCGACAATTTCTAAAACTTCGGCACACGTATTTATGAGATAAAAAAAACGCACTGCTTCTGCAGCGGGACTTCCAGGAGCCACGCCGTTTACTTTGGCGAAGGGCCGTGTTTCTATTATTGTCTCTAGTTGAGCCGCCTCGGCTGGTTGGTTTGCAGGGTCATATATGGTCTCGAGAGCTTTAGCGATCTCATTCATCGCAGCGCTTAGATCATTACGAAGTTCGATTATTCGCACTCGCGCATTTCGAACGGCATATACATCGATATCTGCTCTTGGAAAACCATCTTCGTCGACCAGTGGGGTCTGTAGAGAAGAAGAGTTGGCCTCTAGGATGGATATCTGGGCGGCAATTTGCTCCTCAATCTGACTCTTTTTTTCTATCAGTGATCGCGCATGATCCATGGGTGAAGGGAGTGTGATAATACTCATCATGTAAGCGTGATGACCATTCCGCATTTGTGTTAGGCAAGAGTGTTGCCATATTTGGTGATATTTCTAGATTCTACAAGTATCGATGTACAAGTATGGGCGTTACACGTAGTAATTTTATGTCGTTAAGATGGGAGGGGCTCAATATAAAGTCTATCATGATCTTGAGCTGCTTTCATTGTTTATCCAACCACCCTACCCCGAACAACCTGCATGGAGCTCAACAATTTTGAGGCGACATGAGCCGCCTTAATACCACTCGCAATCATCGCTCCAAAAGTAGGGCCCATCCGATTCGAACCGTCGTGTTCCGACAACTCCATACCTATCGGAAAAACTCGTGAGAAGTAAGAATATTTTTGGGTGACGACACTACTGACCAGTAAAGATGAGACCGGGAACAACTTCGCGCGTATTGTTCACGATGGCTGGCTCCGCACGGTTCATATCTAGCCCGCGCATGTTGCCTAGTTCTTTATTTAGACCGGCACTCACAAGGCGCTTGGCTGAGAAAGCCCCCATGGGTCCGTCGTGACCGGTAGCGGAGACAATGACAGGTGCAGTGATAGTATTGGGGTCCATGCATGACTGAGTGTCATGGTTGAGGGACACAAGCGTCCAGTTGGTAACGACACCAGCGACCCTCTGTTTTCCACTGTAATCTTCGTGTACGATTAGATCCTCGACTGCGGTCGCATTGAGCATAACGACATTTGGCTTCGCGAGCACCTTGGAGAGAAGTGTCGAGGTAAAGAGGGCAGCATGCTTGACAACAACGAATGGGCCTTCGTCCTCGTAATCCACACCAAGTTCACGCAAGAACCCATCGGCAGGCTTGCGAATAATCTATGCCGGTGTATATTAGATATTGTCTGACATCATTAGTGAGAGAAACTACCATAGGTGACATCAGCTGGCCACCAAGCCAAGCACCACCACCAGGTGCCACGTTAGCCTCGATTATGGTAATTTTGAGCTGTAAGTACCCATTGTTCTCAGATATCGTAAACAAAAAATAAGAGAAATTTGTAAACCTCTGGGTTCATTGTTGCGAGTTGGTAGGCGCAAGATAAACCAGCACTACCAGCACCTACGATCACCACATCGGAGACGGCCCGTTCATACATGGTGTTGAAGTACCTATAAATGAGCTCATCAGCTTCAACACACCCATCATACCTTTAAATTTTACATACCTCTTCACCATGGCTCGCGATACTTGCGCCTCTTCGATAGGTGCGAAGACATAGTTGCCCTCGTAGTTTTCTGAGACGTTATAACTAGGGGAGGCTTCGTTGGTAGTAGTGGTATCGACTTGAGACATATCTAGAGTGACGGGTGCCATGATGATAATGAAGACGCCCCATAGAGCAGCGATGCAGTTTATATACACAATGAACGCGAGTTTCCGAGTTCCGAAGTCGGGTCAGTAAACACCCTCCGCACACTTAGGTAAATCACACGTGGCTCCTACAGGGGCTATCAAATATCCGCTATGGGCTCACTTTTTACACAAAACTTCACTGGCGTTTTCAACGCATGGAGAATGGATTAAAAAATCAAACGTCACATCAGTCTAAATGGTTGCCTGTCGATTTCAGGGCATCGGCAGCTCCTCGGATTCAGATCCCTGCCATCACACGTGTACCATACATACAATTCAGATCAACGTAATAAACTTTGTAAATTTCAGTGAGGACTCCGCCTTCATCGACTTTGTCACCAAAAAATTCTGGATCCTCGGAAGAGGATTGCTACTATTAGTACAGTCAATACTTCATGGTGAGCTTTCAAGTTGGCGTATGTAACCAGCTTTTCACCCAAAGCAGAACTTGACGCACATGCCCCTAATGATTACCTGGGTAAGCACCGCGGCATGCGGAGAGACCACGGTAATCTAACGTGGTCGATAACAACATATCGTACGACAGTAATCTTCGATGAAGATCACGACACTGCCTTGAGGATGTCCTACAATTACTGACCTATACGCCACAAGCAGCAGAGAACTCTCCAAGAACCAGAGTTGATATCACATTCAAGGGACGAGTAACTGTGGGACGTACATGCACACGAGACCATGGTAGGTCGTCCACAAGATTTAGATTTGCAGGGCGCAAAGCAACACGAGTTCCCCAATCCCCATCGTCTGGCTGCGACGATCTCGTAGCCGAAGAAAATGAGGAAAATGAGGAATGCGCATGACCTTGTTTGTCTGTATTGATAATGATATCAGAAAGGAAATTAGTTCTCAGGGTCACCTCCACTGTGAAAACATCGACCATCCCTCACGCCGCGTTGGGTTGGGTTGCTCTTGCTCTTCTCAAGCTCTTCTCAAACCATTAAAACCCTAGCCTGATGGTGCTCAATTCAAATCCCTTCTCTTTTTGCAATATCACCGGCTTTAGAGTCTGAGTCCGACGAACTACCCAAAAACGGGCCGACCATGTATCATATCATAGGAAAGACTG
>JABCKK010000012.1:94786-118730 GCA_018221785.1 Calocybe gangraenosa
AATATATGTCGACCATTATCTATTTTGATACCTTGGGATGAAATTTCAAAGAGGCGGAGCTGCTCATCCAGGAATGGATGGCCTTAGAAACATAGACGGTTCACCTGCTATGAGAATAGCGTTGTTGACCTTGAAAAGTATAGGAATGTGGCTCTTAGGGGGGAAGGAAGGTTCTGGGATCCCACTGAGATGATGAGTTTGGGACTCACTAGATTTAAATCATATCATTAGTTTGTTTGCATTAATCAGAGCCGAATTTACGTTCGGAATCGGCAGTAGCCCGTCCTATCCTTCGGAAGCAGAACATTAGGCTCCATTCATGACAAAGTATATAGCTTAGACGAGACGGAAACCGGAAGGAAAGGTTATAGAGAATCAGCCAGCCTGCTTTCACACCATATTTAATCGATGCGCATCGCAGATTCCGGAGGATGGTATGAGTATGCTTCCAAAAAGTTGCCTCTATGCTTCACAATGAACACCACCAGCGTAGGGTACATTGCCTAAGTCATGTCAATAAACCGTGGATATGATCGTCCACAGGAAAATTTCACTCACGGACAACATAAAGTATGCACCTGAGAAGATGGCATATGTAGTCGCCAACACAGACGTGTGACTGTACCAAGGTATGAATTGTATGATCATAACTGTTCCCTGAAGCATGGATGAACTATATTCCATCACTGTATAACGCCTGACTATAACACACCTGTATTCCACAGTAGGCAATTCCTGATTCCACCAGGAGTGTCAGAATCTTATACACACGAAAGGGTCGCCGTTCTTCTTTGTTGAGGTTTGCAACGAGATGTTTCCTGTGCAGCCTGGGATACATTTCAGAGACGCTCAAAATATATGCAAATCTATCTCACCATACGCCATAGGCAATCAGGCCCGTGGCAATCAGATTTGTCGCAAAAGAGAGGACCACAGTTGCGATGTCGAGAGCATTACGCAAAGGCTTTAGTTTGCCGTTTGACATGTAAAGAATTCCCAACACCTGTTCCACGATTGATATCACTAGGCAATCCCTGTCAGGCTGAAATCTTTAGCGCTGTTCGAGACTGAAAGCGTACCTAGTCCTGCTGCACACAAAATGACAGCTAAGACAGTCCCCCATCGTCGTTCGGGAAACAACACTGCACCTCTCCAAACTGTCACTAGATCGGTCAAGAGTGGCTAAGCCATAGCAATCGATTCAGGCCACACAGTATATAAGAAATGAAGCAAGGCTTGCCAGAGTCCCACCAAAACAATTTGAGGCAATAATCAGCTTCACGTGGCGTTGGCGAATCAACTTGTGCCTATCGGTTAACGGTATCCCTGGATTGGCTACTAGTTCTCCGTGGATGTACAGAAAGGCGTCCGCCAAGCTGATGGACCAGCCTATAGAAGCAGCCAAGAAACTCAAAATAGATAGTACAAGTAATACACGCGTGGAGAAGGATGAGAGGCCCTTCTTGCTGAAATATAACTTGAACTTAGTGCGCACTGTTAAATGATGGTATACATACATTGTGAGGTATGTTGTGCCACAAACAAGCACCATGAATATTCCTAGAGAAGCGGGATAGCAGTAGTTATGTCAGCTAAGAAGTTATGATTGAGGAAAGGTCCACACCATAGAGCAGTGTCCTACCGATTGAATTATAGAAGAGGACACAAATTTCCCCTCCAAATGCTTGGAGGTGAGCACGTTCTTTTGGAGTCATGGAGATGGGGTTGAAAGTTGTGTTGGATGCCTTTTATCAAATAGGTTCTTAAAGCTGGAGCCCAGAATTTAAATGGTCAAGCGCCTTTGACATCAGAACAAGTTCTGTTCGATTTCATGAATCAGCTCGGGACTAGGACTCGTGGTTCAACATAGTGATGCTTTAGCCTAGACAAAAGGGGGAGCCGAGATGCACATGCAATCCCGGCAAAAATTGCACAACATGTGTCTCCGACTCGCAGAAAACGGTAGTAAGAAACATATAGAGCCTTGCCAGAATTTCAAAGCGTTACAGACCAACCAACGCCGGCCTATAATATCTTTAGCCACACCGATATGATATGCGATAAATGTTAAATCGGCTGATAATTACCTGTGGAAGTAGGCTGTGTAAACTCTGTTTGGACATCGGAGTACTTCGTTGTTAGTTAGGCACCGATGTTCTGGTGCCACCCCACATCATTAGCACATTGCAGGAAAGGATCAAGGATTTATATCTAGAAAAGCACGATGGATTGGCAATTGCACACAAGGACAAGGCAAATGACCTAGCTGTACCAAAATCGTTAAGTCTGGAAGGACCTGATACAAATCTACAAGACACACCCACGTATGCTTGATGTCCATATACGGTCAAGTGTCAGAGCAAGCGGAACTAAAATTGGGATAATATGGGCATTCCAGTAAGAAAACATTGCTTTCGGTCTGGAAGGATGGAGAGCAGACATAGAAGTGTACCTAGGGGGTTTGCAAAGGAAGAACGAGTCAAGCGAATAAGGGAAATACTTTGTCAAGGCTTAATTCGAGCATGGTGTGATCTTGATAATCAGACCAGATTGTGCTCATCAAGATACCAAGATGCGTTTTGCTTCAGGACGTGCTTGAACTCCAACTAACCGCATTGGACTGTTGTATCACCCATGTTGTGACCAACGAGGAGCGATAGGGTGTATGCCATATGACTACTATCTGTGGCGCGATTCTGTTAGCTATCGTAATGACTAAAGTACATACCAGGGGATTCAGGTGACAAGTACCAGAGCTGTGACTCACGCATCGCCTTTTTAGGACATTTTATAATTAGGATCGTCGTATATCAAAAAAAGTATATATATGGTAATAGCGACTCAGACTCCTACTTGTACAGTCGGTGAGTGACGGTCCTCGTTTGGAGTACAACCAGTGCTCATAAGCTCTGACCTTTAACCATGGCTGTCTTACAGGACAATCCAGCTGCAGTCCAAAACAAATCTCTTGCAACACAGTGCTCCGCTGATTCCACCCTAAGGTCTCCTTCAAGGTCAGACCTTCTTCAGCTCTCGCTCATAACGTCATTATAAACCCCTTTAACGCATATAATTGTGAATTTTAGTCAAAATACCACAATGCAGTCCCAAAATTTCATGCTCGTTGATGATCCTCTCTCTTTGGATCGCATCAGATCTGTTCTCGTCCGACTAGAAGATACAATTATCTTCTCTCTTATCGAAAGAGCTCAATTTGCTCATAACCCACGCATATACCAGCGAGGCGGCTTCCAGGAATTGAAGGATATGGGCTTTTCTGGAAGCTGGCTAGATTGGTTTTTAAAGGAGACAGAAATTTTCCACGGTGAGCTTTCTTACCCTTCTACCCTGAGTGGTCAAGGTATGTTAATATAAACGTTTCCGTCATTAAAGCAAAAGCACGTCGGTATACCAGGTAAGTTCCAGTTGAACTTGATATCCTTCATTCCGTTCCAACTCTCGATAACTGCAGCCCCGATGAATATCCATTCACCACGGATCTACCAAAACCTGTCCTTCCACCCCTGGCTCTCCCCAAGATCTTACACCCCAACACAATAAATATGAACCCTTCAATTCTATCATTTTATACCCGTGCCATCATCCCTCGCATTACCCGTCGCGCAACACTCGCTTTGGCGACGCTCAAGCGCGCCAATGGCATCACAGGTGACGCAGAGTTCGAGGACGACGGAAATTACGGTAGCGCTGCCACCATTGATGTCGAAATCATTCAGTTCATCAGCAAACGGGTACATTATGGTTCGTCATAACCAAATATTTTCTTTTTATTATTTGCCGCATCTCCTTCACCTCCTTTTCTATCAGGTAAATTTGTCTCGGAATCGAAATTCAGACAGAACCCTACTGCCTTCATTCCATTCATACGCAACCGCAACCGTCAAGGGCTAGATGGTCTCATCACGAAGCCAGAAGTCGAGACGAAGCTTCTGCACCGATTGCATAAGAAAGCGATGACCTATGCCCAGGATGTCGGCTTGGATACTGAGCCCATGGTTGACGGCAGCCCGAAATTAAACGGGACAGGAAAGATCGACATTGATGGCGTTATTGACCTTTATGAGAGCTACATCATTCCGTTAACTAAGGAAGTTGAGGTGTGTACCTTTTTCATATCATCAACGGATATCAAAACGACATATTGTTTAGGTGGAGTACCTCCTTCATCGCCTGGATGGGTTGTCAGACGAAGAGATTGAGCTACTCTCCAACAAGAACAGCTCTTAGGAGATCTGCATCTAAGACTTATATCACCATATTGTACCATTTCGTCTGTGTATCCTTATCTCATCTATCTCAACCGCGTTTCCAATATAGTGCAGTAACAACAAATTTGATTGAACAAGCAGGTAATACATAGTGTATGGAACTATGAAAAATCGTTCATTCCTTCCAGAAGATGAAAAAAAAAAGCCAGAAGTTTTTCCGTCCTATACTTCTCGTACAACACTTCATTCGTGTGAGTTTTGAGAAGCTACGAAAACAGGAGAGTGAGTTCTAGGTTCGTTGTGTCTTAGTCCTCTGTCATGTTTTACCTTCAAATGCGTCGACAAAACGGCTGTGCGCAGGCCTGCAAAATCACAGTGGTTGGGATTAAGCACGTCAATGGTGCCCCACCGAAATTTTCTGGTGAAGACGCCTCGCAAATCTTCTGGGGGACCATGGGTATAGGGCAGTTTTATGTCATGGACTGACGCGGGTGTCGATGGAACTCCATCTTCATCAGATTGTACAGCTGGTGAGATAGGAGAGGCTAGTTGATGGCTAGCAACAGAAGCAGGTCTGTGCCTCTGTTTGGTACCTTCAGGTGTAATCAGAGCAAAGGGAAGCTGATCGGATAGGTCCCCTTTGGCAATGAGGTGCGCCGAAAATCGAACATTGGCCACGCTATCTTTGTCTGTCGCGTCAGGCGATATAGGACGACGATCGTCTTCTGCCTCAGCAGCTACAGATAAATCGCGGCGTGAGCGGGAGCGAGAGAGTGTTCTTCCAACACCATGTCGTGACGGACGTAGTTTGATCACAGGTCGTGACTGGCGTTCCCCATCTTCTCCGCCGCTTTGATTGTCGGTCGAGTTACCGTTTTCTAGGGGGTGGTGGGCGTGATCCTGGTTGTTGTCGGCAACAGTTGTATCAGCAAACTGGGTCCGCCTCTTGGTGTTAGCAGCTGGAGGTTGTTTCGTTGATGTCTGGAAAACACCAAAATTTATCCCTGCATCTCCTAAACCTGTGCGAACTGAACATTTTTTGAATTAGAGGGGGATGTAGGAGACAAAACTAGTGACGTACTAGCCGATTTTATTGCTTGCAACTTCTCGTCCGTTAAGGAATCGGCATGTGCGACAACAGGGAGGATGTTCGTACGACCAGACAGTCGGTGAATGACTCTAACCTCTGCAGGGGACATGGTCAGAGAGGTTTCTGCTTCGTCGTCGGAATCGTCGCCTGATGAAGTGTCCGGAACTAAGTCAGGTGGGTTAGATTTTGAGATGGTCGTTTCGGAGCGATTTCTTGCGGGGAGCGAGGATGCAGCACGTCGCTCTGCAGCGGTCATAATTGAGGACGGGTCGATCATGTAAATACACCTGTAGCGTGATTGTCTAGTGCCCAAAAAAAGGGGAGTGCCTGGTTTCACTTACACATGAATGTGCTGATCTCCACGGTTCTTTCGAACGACTTTGGATTCCTAGTAGGATGCAACCTTTACGTGTAACTGAAAAGACAAAAAGGGAGAGCAACGTACCTCACTCAGCGTATCAGCATATTGGGCATCTATATACTTGATTACGCTGTTGACCTGTCGTTCAAGCTTTAACTCTTTTCCTTCGAGGAAGTCGAGTCCAGGGGTATCAATGACGGATAGGAGGACTCTGTCGAAGCGCGACTCGGAGATCTCGATGGTTGCAGTTTCGATTGTTTGGGTGAACTTCGTTGAGCCACGCAAGAAGCGTTCGAGAGTAGCTCTCTGGTCGATCGTGGCTGTCGGGGAGATATCCGCAGTGTCGAGAAGTAGACGTAGAAATGACGTCTTTCCTGTCCCTTTGCCACCGACGACCTATAGAGGACGTGATATTTAAACGAATGTGAGGTAAAAGAAAAAGCTGACCATGAGGTTGAACGTAGGAGGGACACGGACTCTGCGTTGGGTATAGCGGGAGGCGGGTGGTACATTTGATTTCCTATTGTCGAAAGCGGAAGGCGGGCTTGTCATGTACAATGAAGAGATTGGACCTCCATTCGTAGGTTTCCCTGAAGAAACCCGAAATGGTTTGTGGAATGGTATAGGGTACGGGGCTCCTTGTAAAGGGGATACTGCCGCACCTTGATGGGAATGTTCAGAGGCCTGTGCTTGCTGAATTGCGGCAACATCCACTAGATTCTCGGGCCATGGGATTCCTTGACTGTTGAGTTCTGGAAGAGAGGGCGAAGTGCGTATCCGGGGCGGAAGCTGGTCCTTCTTGGGCTTCCGGCGAAAAGAAAACATGAGAGATATGACAAGAGAAACGCTGAAACGCAAAAGAAAAAGAAAAAAAAAAGGAGTGTGTGTGGTGTAGAAGATGTACAAGTCTAAGTACTTAAGTATACGATTATGAACAGCAGCCCCGCGACAGGGTCACATCACTAAATTATATTGACTTGGTGGGAAAAAAAAAAAAAAAAGTATATTGTCAATTCGCAACGCAACGCAACACACAAATAATACAAGTTACAGCCTGAGCCTGATGCAACTACAACAGATCATCAAAGGCCTCCAAATTTGACCCACATAATATGTAAAGAAGTATAGAGAAAAACAACTGAAACAAAAAAAGGTAATCATTGTGAGAGGGAGCATGGGAAAGATTTAGTCTACAAACAATGATAAGTAGTTTTTGTTGTGCCAAAACAGATTTAGGGTATAGCAGCAGTAGCAGCTGGGGAGCTCTCCAACCTCATTTTCTTTGGAGGTCGACCGGCGTCCGAATAATTCATAGGTCTCTTCAATTCAACTTCGCTCTGGGCGTGTATATCAGCTTCACGTTGGTCGTACCCGTCATTTCCAGTAGATGGAGTAGGAACCATACGAGAGGACGGGGGTGATACAGATCCAGGAGAATCCGCAGGAGGCTTGCTGCTGCTAGATGCTCTCCGACCTTTCTTTTGGCCCTGGTTAGAGGGTCCAGAGTCATGGACGTAGTTGCACGGTAACGATCTACGAGCGCAGCTCGCACAAGCCGGATGTGCGCCATCACACTTGGTTTTTCGTGCTGTTCAGACGAGAACACAAAAAGATAAATTCATAATCTCGCGGTTAGTTATTATCAGGTACACGTACCCCGACAAAAGTTGCACGCGACGACCTTGGGGCCAGAATTAGCCGCTGTCCGAGGTATCTTTCCGGGAACGGTAGCCGCGCGTTTTCTTTGTGCAGCCTGCTGCGCTGAAGCTGGGCGAAGGGGTGGTAACGAGGGAGCTGACATGGGGGCGGGAGTCGAGGGCGATGGCTCAGGGAGCGATAGAGTGGCTATGTGCGGTAGCTCATTATCTGGGAATAAACTGTTGCGCGTCTCGTTGTGATGAGCTTGCTGAGGCCGAAGGGAAGATGGACCTGGGTGGGGGACCTCCTCTCGTTCACGTCTATCGAGCGTGACCGCAATTTGCGGTAGAGGCGCAAAACCCTCACGGTTGAGCTTGTCAACATTGGAGCTACGTCGAGACAAAGGCTGGGATGTAGCTTCCGGAGAAGCTGAACCCTCGTCATGATCGGCAGACCTTTCATCACCACCACTATCACTCTCGCTTTCGTCACCTTTGCGTTGCCTTACCGTCCCACGTCGTTTATTTTGTGGCATGTAATCACATTGGTGAGATCGCTTGACGCATTGGCTACATGCAGGGCGGCCACCATCGCATTTAAGCTTACGTGCTGAAAGAGAAATTTTATGAGAAGGGTCATGAGCGCTGCGTTAACCTTTTTCCCACTTACATCGGCAGAAATTGCACGCCACGGTTATCTTCTTTGTCCGTTGTTTTGTGGACCCTTTGGAAAACAGAAAAGTTAGCGTTGAGCCGGCGGAGAGAAGATAGCAACCGGAAACGGACTAGAAGATCCGCGGGCCGAACTGCTCGCAGTTATGGTAGGTTCGGGCATGGCCCGTTGGCCGGAACGGATTTCTCCAGCAAGGATGTCGCGTGGTCCGGAAAGAGGTGGGTGGCGATGCATCGCCTGATGGGGGGCAGTGTCTATCGCCAGAATTGGCCTGGAGCCATGCGAAAGAGTAGCCATGTGTGCCATGCCCTGTGGAAGATGGTGTGGAACAGACAGATGGGTTGAAGGACGTTGTTGGCGGTGATACTCGCTGCGAAATTTTTCAAACAAATATTCCCTAGTGTATTTTTGAAGAGTCTAGAAGGGGTGCAGAAGTCATCAGTTATGTAGGAACTAGAATAAAATAGCAAGCAACTTGTTTTTATTATACGCACATCCATATGATGAAAGATGGCAGCCCGAAGTGCACGAAAGTCACTGTGGCTGGGGTCCAAGACATCTAGAGCGCCCCAACGATAGCTTCGAATGAATTTACCTCGCAAAAAATTAGATGGGTGGGAGGGGTGAGTTGAAGGAGTGTATTGTTGAACGAGCTCCGCTCGGGAGGGTTGGGGCCTTGTTACACCATCGCTGTGTGAATACATATCTGGAGAGATGAGTGCGTACGGTAGTCGGAGATGAACGGGGCTGATAGGCGAGGCGGGTGGTGTATTGTTGTTAGTAGACGGGGCAGAACCATTGAGATTAGAATTATAGGTATTCTGAGCTTCCCCATTCTTTGTAGAAGGATGGTCATCTTGGAGGTGTTGCTGATAGGGAGTATCCATATCAAAAATACCAAACCCAATGCCAGCCTCTGCGAGATCACGACGAATAGCAACCTTCACCGCCGCGAGGCGTTCGTTAGATAAGATATCCGCTCGCGCAATGACAGGAAGAACATTGACTCGCGCAGATAACCGACGAATGGTCTCGATCTCTACTGCTGGCAATGTCGGCCTAAGTAACAAGGGGTTGGTAGTCAGAGGAGGCTCCAAAATGACTGGTTCTTGTTCAGTGACGGAGAAACTATTGGTACGAGCCCTTGGTACGAGAGGAGCAGGAGGGCCCGGAACCGAGGGTGGTACGATTTGGTCAGGGTCCAAGAAGTAGATGCACCTAAACAGTATTGGCGTTCATATGTTGAAAAAAAAAAAAAGGTGTGCGTGTGAGGGGGAGTTCAAATTTACGCACAGATGAACATAACGATCGGTTTTTTGTGAATTCCATTCCTGCAACACAGAATCGGAAATGAGGCAACTGAGTCAAACGGTGGGTGAGACATACCATCTCGACGCCTTCGGCAAAGCGACCATCCACGTTGCGCAGTATCTCGGACAAGGACCATTCAGCAGACTTTTCATCTTTAAAGTCCAAGGAGGGGGTATCGACGAGATGGAGGCCTATTGGATGTGGTTTTCCAGTGCCGTCGATGTCAACATTGATATCAATAGATGTTGGCCTGATGTAGGAAGTATGACCGTTGCAGCCTTGGACGAACTTTGCAACGTTTGCGAGCTGGTCCTTTGTAGCTGTGGTGGATATGGGACTGGTATCTAGGAGGAGGCGGAGAAAAGAGGTTTTGCCTGGTCCGAGCGTCAGAGATGTCGGGGGTGCTGTGTAAATGAGCATACCTCCTCTGCAGCCTGCTACAAGCAAAGTGAATTCAGTCCGAGGCTTGTCTAGTGAGAACGGAAGGAGAGGACACGGTCAGAGCTAAAGAGTTTGTTGTTGAATGAAAAGAACGGGTTACCCGGGGTATCGAGCGCGGAAGGAGGATGGTAAGGGGGTGGTGCAGTTGTGAGCTGCAGTTCATCATCGTGTCTTGAGCGAATTTCTTGCTGGTTCATGACGGGGAGTCGTGAACTAAAACTTGCCCCCTTTCCTTTCTCCAGAGGAAGACGACGGAGAAAGCAGGATTGCCCCTGCACGCAGGTAAGCGCGGTGATGATTTCGAAAAACTGATGCAGAACCGACACTTAACTCCCACCGAGCCAATCGGAACAATCCAAGGTTCAAATTAGTTTTTCACGTCAATTTCGGCCCAACGGAACTAAATAAAATAAAATAAAATAAAATAAAATAAAATACATATAATACTAATCGATTATAGCAAAGAAATATAAAAGCTCTTACGGGATTATAACGTAGGTAGGTAGGTACTACCGACAAGGGTAATTCGAGCGTGGGAGCCGTAGGCATGCGCCCGGAGTGGGCGTGTAAGCGGCCAAAAGGATAGCAACAAGTACGTAAATCGGAAAGGGGATCCTGTCATCATTGGTGGGGCACATATTAATCTGGGGAATCCTTCCCCCCCTCCTCCTCCTCCTCCCCCACTCTTTCACTCACTCTTCTTCAATAGACGGCGTACGCGATCCCCGTGAGCTGCGATGGCCTGATGTTGATCCTCCCATAAATGCTCCCGTTGCCATGCTCCCCCTCAACATTTCGGGCATCATTCCAGATGCTCGATCGCCCGGGAGTAGTGAGGTTGGATGCTCCGAGCGCCCTGTGCTTGTCGAACCCTTCTTTGATTTCGTTCCTTTGGGGGCCTTGCCAGGGCCCCGACGCCTCTGGACCGGAACATATTCACACTGGAACTTGCGTGCCATGCAATTCGAGCATGCAGGTTTCGCCCCATTACAACGCAGTTTTCGACCTGGGTATAGATATATAATAATATATAATATAATCAGAAAAAAAGAGAAACCCTCCCCCCCAACTTTATTCGTTGAAGCTGTTGCCACTTACCACGACAGAAATTACATGCAACCGCTGTTTTCCGTGTATTCTTGCCCTTCTTGGTACTATCGTCTCCGGTAATTGAATCAGGACGGCGTTTCTTCCCCGTTTGAGTAGTGTAGGCTTCATCCCCCTCATCTTCCAATCGTCCGTCACTAGATCCATCAGATAGGGAAGTCGGAGAGTAGCCCGTCGGGTGATCTAGGCCGAATCCGGATCCGGTGCGTGGCGCCCATCCCAAGTGTGATGATGATGGGCCCAGGGATGTGGCCGAAGACGAGCGGTACCCAGTCATTTGCGATTGCGATTGCGATTGTGATTGCGAAGACATCATGTCAGATCCCACATTTGGAGTGCGTATCGTCGGGGGTCGTTGATAAGATCTAGACAGGGAGCTATACAGAGCTGCATGAAGAAATGAAAAGTATTAAGTAAATAAAAAAAAATGAAAAAAAAAAAATATAATTAGCGCCTGACAGCACAGAGAATGGAGGGTGGTTTTCTTTCCAAAAGGAGACATTTTTGGAAGAACTTACGTTGTGTGGGGTGTCCCATCATCCCAGGATAGTCCTCAGGCCCTTTTTCGAAATAGAATCCATCATGTTCTCCGTCTGACCCATCATCAGGAGGAGAGTTGAACGATTCTGTTTGTCTCATCGTCTGAACAGGCTGACTCGAACCTCGTCGTCCTCTCCCACGGCTTCTAGTGGTCGACTCATAAGACGGTGGGGCAAGTGAAGACGGCCCGGCCTCCTGCTCTTGCCAGGAGCCCCGAGGATAGGGGTCTGGTGACATTGAATAACTGTGATGTCGCTCGTCGTGAAGGAATCGCTCGGTTCGGCTCGTGTGGTCGTGGTATTGAGGCTCGCTAGACATTGGACTTGGGTAACCTTGGTTTGAGGGAAAGGCGGGGAGGGAAAGGCTGACCATGGAGCGTGTGATGCCAGAGGTAGGATCAGGCGAAAGAGCAAAGGTACGAATGGGCGGGAGGCCTGTGGGCTGGTCTGGTTGATCTTCTGGGCCAGGTGAAGCTGACGGCTGGAGCATGGGCGGAAAGGGACCGGTGAAAAGATGGGGTATAAGGCTCTTTGGCAAGTCGCTTTTTCTCTTTCTTTTTTCCATACTATTGAAACTTCTAAGTAGAAGAGGAGGGGGGGGGAGAGGGAGTGATGACGAAGAGACGATGAACCAGGACCAGGAGTCGGTCGATTGAGTTCTAGGTAGACGAAGGTGAAAAGAGGGACGGGAAGAGTTGCGCAACCATCCACTGCAACGTGAAATTGAGTTAGGAGTAAAAAAAGTCTTACTCAAAAGGCGATCGACACAGCGGAGGTTCCTTTTTTTTTTTTTTTTCTCTCTTTCGTGTGGTTTTAAATTGAATTAAAGCCTTTTTCCTTCTCTCAAAATTTATCCGGGAAGAGAAAGGATTACCTCGGGAGTAGAGGGTCGAATTATGAAATTGGGGATGACAGGAGTGTTGTGTTCATTTTACAGCGCATGGCATGGTTTAATGATAATGATAATAATAATAAAATTAAAAACAAACATATTAGAATTAGAAGAACCCAGCTCGACTGAAACACGATCGCGTTGGCAATTTCTCTGGCAAGTCCGGATCTTCGGATCTCCCCCCCTTTCCGGGATCCATCCACCAAATATGGTCAAACCGACCCTGTACAACGGTAACACGTTTAAACAAACTCTATTTTATCTTTAGCTCTGACTTTGGCTTCAGCTTCAGCTTCAATCGCCTCATAGCCTGGCCATGTCACTCACGATGCATAATGTTTTTGCAAGTCAGTTGCTGGAGTTCCTATGTAGTCCAAGTCACTGTTCCCATCAAGGCTGTAATTTATTGCAATGATTCCGTGACCACCTCCTCGCATGGACCCCGATTCCTCCGAGACCACTTTCGTTCCGGTTATGATATTATTGGGTGCATCCGAATCCATGGAAGAGCATATCATGATGTGGAAAAATGTTAGATACTCGAATGCCTTCACCTCAGACTGAATTCTAATAGTTTCCCCCTCGTTCCGGGGAGTTCCCTGCTCACCTCAGCATGTTCTCGTCCTGACGTCACTATACATCTTCGCTAATCCCATTGGCAACCAAATAGTACCTCCACATCCCCGAGGACATACCACTGTTATTGATAATGCAATAAATTTAAAAATTGATTCGACGATTGATGAATTTCAGCAGCACAGCCTGGCACAAGTCGTGCTTACTAATCAAGTTACTTTTTTCCAAACTTGTCATTGCGTTTCTCCAATGCTCGTGTCGTCGAATGCGCGTTTCCGGCTGCCTTCGAGGTCTTTTTCAACCTTCAAGCCATGCCATGCACAGCAGCAGCAGCAGCCTGTCATGAATAGGTATAGCAGGACCGTAACTCAACCAAAAGACCAAGGTGCCAGTCAGGTATACCCAATTTGTCAACCTTGACCACATACGGCGAATGAATTGTGAACAACTTCATCCATCAATTAGGCAATGCTGTATGCTACAGACGGAATCAAGACAGACGCAGACTTTGACAAGGCCATGGTCGGTGTCGCTAGCGTTTGGTATGTCATTCTTTTCGTTTAATCAATGTCTGGTTGTAACAACTCGTCATTTCTAGGTACGAGGGCAATCCGTATGTGTTCCTTAACGGCTACTCCCTACGTCAAATACTAACCTCGCTTTCCTTACCCGTACAGCTGTAATAAGCACCTCTTAGGCCTCGGGCAAGAGATCAGAGCTTCATTGTACAAGTCCGATATCATTGGGTATCAATTCGGGACTGTCGGTGTCAGCGACGGCATCAGTATGGGAACACGCGGCATGTCGTACTCCCTCCAGTCCCGAGACCTGATTGCTGACCAGGTTGAGACCGCTGCTGGAGGCCACCATCTTGACGGGATGGTGGTTGTTCCTGGTTGCGATAAGAACATGCCAGGCGTTCTGATGGCACGTTAGTCCTTCCTATTTCCGTGCTTTGATAGCCGCTTAAGGAACGTTGCTCATCCAGTTGGGCGGTTGAACCGCCCAGGTGTCATGGTCTACGGTGGAACCATTCGTGCCGGGTCGTGTGAAGGTTCTCCACAACTTGACATCGTCTCCGCTTTCCAGGCATATGGTAAATATCTACAAGATGGCAAGACACCAGAGGCCGAACGTGAGCGCTACAATACGATTCGCCATGCCTGTCCAGGCCCCGGCGCATGTGGGGGAGTGAGTGGCGAATACTCTTCATCGATAGACTTGTTTTCTTACGACAAGACCCCAAGATGTACACTGCGAATACAATGGCCAGTGCCGCTGAGGCACTGGGCATGACACTCCCGGGTTCATCGTCTTTTCCTGCCGAGTCGGAGGAGAAGCACATAGAGTGCTCTTCCATAGGACCCGTTGTACAAAATCTACTCGCAAAAAATATTCTTCCTCGGGATATCATGACACGTTCGGCCTTTGAAAATGCCATGGTCTGATGTTCCGTTCCGTACAGCAATCACCACGTATTCACCGCTTCTGAATAGGTATTGACAATGATTTTGGGCGGATCTACAAACGCCGTTCTTCACTTAATTGCAATGGCGCACTCGGTTGGCATCAAATTGGATATTGATGATTTCCAGGCTGTGTCAGACCGCACGCCCTTCCATTCTCAAGATGTAATTCGGCCTTTGGATAATCCCATTAAGGCTACAGGCCATCTTAGGTATACATCCTTTTCCGGAATTCACTTCGAGCTCTCGTAATATCTGTCCTTTCAGAATTCTCAAAGGCAACCTCGCACCCGGCGGGGCTGTGGCTAAAATTACGGGGAAAGAAGGCTTGGGATTCACTGGAAAAGCCAGAACTTTTGACAGCGAAGACGATTTTGTCAAAGCGGTCGAGAGCGGCTCAATCAAAAAAGATGAAAAAACAGTTGTCATCCTTCGGTATTTGGGCCCAAAGGGAGGACCTGGTAAGTCTTACGCATCAGTCGGGGCCCCGCCGCCGCCGTTGACGCATACATAGGTATGCCTGAGATGCTCAAGCCCACCAGCTTGATAATGGGTGCAGGTCTAGGGCTGGACGTTGCATGCCTGACTGATGGCCGTTTTAGTGGAGGGTTAGTACTATTCAGATCAGATCAACTTCGCCTTCATCATTATTGAATACATACAACTTTTTTTTTTAGCTCTCACGGTTTCTGTATTGGACATGTGGTCCCAGAGGCTCAGGTTGGCGGTCCTATTGCGCTTGTCCAAGATGGCGATACAATCTCCGTCGATGCGGTGAAAAATAGTATTGTACTGGACGTTTCTTCCGAGGATCTGGAAAGGCGTCGAGCAAAATGGGTTGCCCCGCCCTTGAAAGTATCTCAAGGCACACTTTACAAGTATGTTAAAAGCGTCACAGACGCAAGCAACGGCTGTATCACCGATGCATGATGTATTGTTCGAAGCTATGGGTACATCCTCGATGTCGGCGGATCAAGCCATAAATTCTATGGTCTGACAGCACTAGGTGGCCAAGTGGTACAGGCTGAAGGTTCAGCCTGTTAACTATGGTATCCAGGTACACTATACTCTATCCCCTACTTTTCTTCAAAATACGCTTCTTTTCTGCTTTGGGCATCTTGTGTTTTCGCCTCTCCTTTGCTTCTGCTTTCACAGCTTGTTTGCGTTCCTATAAACTATTCGATGAAGGGTACTTTATACAAAGCAGAGTATTTTACCTTCTTTGCTTCCTTATCTTCATGGCGGTGTCCTCTGGGCTTGCGCTCAATAAATATATCCTTGTGTACGCCATCGTTGTCTCCATCGTCTTTGTCTCCATCTTCCTCTTCATCTTCAAACTCACTCTCACTGGCATCAGACGTTACCTCGGGTTTCACGTTATCAGACAGCGTGGGCGTGTTATCAACGGAATCTTCCTTCCCAGCAATTGAAACAACACCGATCGTCTTCGCGTAAATAAGACCGTCTCCCTCCCCTCGAACAAGTTTCTCGACGTCCCGCTCCGGGTCGTAGACTTCATTTAAGGTCCGTGGTATGAACGACTGCAGGAAGATAGACTCCTCGTGGGCGGAAAGGGAGTCTACATTACTCCCGTGGTTGTTCTGCGCGACCCTGTTGTCAAGGGGTGGTTGGTCTTCCTCTGCCCTCTCCATCCAGTCTCGCAAGACAGCTTCGTCGTCTTTGCGCACGCCACCATCTGATGCAGATGATACGTGGACTTGTGTGATGAACTGGAAGCACTTCATCAGGCCGAGGCAATCCACACCAAGACGCCCAAAGAAGTCTTCCACATTCTTGATATCCTTTCGTAGAAAGTCGAACGCGGCGGGGTGGTCATGTTCAACGCTCTGTGAAACGTCTATTATACAAAGATGTCCTTTGTGGTAGAGGATGTTGTATTCCGACAAGTCAGCGTGTACTAGTCTACACTGGTGGAACATTTTACGAACGATTAGCACGAGTTCGACGTAAAGGTCGGTGCAATCTGAAATAGGCAGCTCGGCATCCTTGAGGCGAGGAGACGGCCTTGGAGAACCTCAATTCTTTACAATGCCACAAACTTTTGGAAAGTTGACTCACCAGCCTTCCTCATCTCCTACGAACGCCATGAGAAGGACGTTTTCACGGACTTCAATCGGATCAGGACAGCGGATCCCAGCAGTCGCCAATCTCTTGAGATTGCGCATCTCTTTTTCCGCCCAAAGACGGACCATCTTCCGCGGATTGTGACGACTGTATCCTCTGCGAAAGCGATATTCTCCAGTAACATACTTATCTCTATCTTTAAAGACTAGAATGGAAGTTTTATATATTTTGAGTGCCAGATGAACACCCTCAGAAGTAAGTGCATGATAAACATTGGCCTATGGTGTGTGAGTAGGGAGATGAGGCACGTGGAGAAGAAACAGACCTCTTTCCCGGTACTGATACACCCGTTGATTTCGTGTATGAGTCCTCGTCCGATCATCTTGAACAATATGACGCGGGTTCTAGGATCCAGCACCTGCTCAGTCGTCGCACGATCTGCTTTATCTTTTGTATTTGCATGTGCGCTCGGGCCCTTTCTGTTAACACCAACACCAAGGAGGTAGGGTGTATCAATCTTTGCAATGCGTGAGTTATACTTTGCTAGAGCGGCAAGCTGGCTTGTGTTTTTATCCTTGGCATGGGCACTGGAATTCGAAGAGGATGTGGAATTTAGGGGATGGTTGAGTGCTGGCAGGGCAGCTACAGATTCTGACGTGTTCAAAGAAGAAGATGTGCCTTGGGCCGTTCCTGTATGAACTGCAACATGTTGGCGAAGTCGATTGAACTGTTTTGTAAAATCTAAATTGGGGTAGGTATGATAAGTATGGACAAACGACTGATACTGATACCTCTTTCTGCGATTTCCCAGTCCTCGTCCTCTACGCGATACTCATCATATTGTTCATCTATCTCGTCGTCATCTTCATCGGTATGGGGCCAAGCTAAGTCGTCAGAGTCATACTCGGCTGTATCTATGTAAAGGTTCTCCACTCGAAGATCTGCTACATACGCGTTAGTGAGACTTCCTACATCGTTTGATCAAATACCTTGGGCATTGGAGGTCATTGTGTTGCACCAGTAAAATTTGGAGAGGTCAATCTTATCTTCACCTTGTTAGCTAATCACGATTAAAGTGACGAGCGAACTGCCAATCGCAAATAAAGACCACCAAATATCTTTTGAACCAGAGTTGTAGAGTCAGTCAAAGCTGTGGACGGGCAACAACACATATATAGGATGAAAGGAGCATTACTGAGTCCTTAAAGTGAGTAGATGAATAGATGTGAGTGTATTGCCACAGGCGCGCGGCGAAGCATTTTTGTGCACTGCAGCCAATGGAGATCAAATGTCACAGCTGCAACTGGGGTATACCTGGTATACTGTATATGGTTTATAGTTATAGCTATGGCAATGGCAACTCTTCAGTACTGTCAGTAGTCATCAATCCAACACAGCCTAGAGCTAAAGCAATTGCCGTGGGAGTTTGTTTGACTCATTGTTTCCTCACGACCACCACTATGGAATCATTAAAGAAACGGACACCTTTTACGCCTGACGAGGACGAAGGACGGGTTCTCGACGAGCAAGGTCTTTTACCCTCTCTTCTGATAGTTTTTTGGCCAAACTGATTCGTCTTGCCCATAGAACAGGAAACGGTGGTAAATGATCTTAGAGAGGCAAATAATGCGTCAACTAGACAGCAAGTGGGGGCGCTTAAAGTCATTCTTGCACTTTCCATGTTCCTGTATGTCCCACTATTATGATACCACTGAGGCTTTAAACCAATGTTCAATTTACATAGACAAATCTTGTCTTTCTTCAGAAACCCGCTGCTTGTCATCTTCCCCTTGACATCTGCCGAGCCTTCAGTCAATATTCCTTTACCAGCTGCCTTCACCGTTTTCAGCATTATTATGCATATCAATCTCGGCCTTATTGTGTTCAGGGATGAAATTAGATCACGATACAACGTGTCTGAAACCACTATCTATCCTCTCCCGTATCAGCTATCTTACGCAATGGTCTCCATCCCCCTTACCCTATCCCTTTTACTACGGAGACCATGGCAGGTTTCCACATGGTGGGGTGTAACCGTGGTCTTGCTTGTTGTCGTTCACACGACGACAAGCTCTATCATCCAAGGGGACGAGAGCGTCTCTGAGCTCGATTCACTTCGTTACCGCTCCCCTGGTGCGTAAGGAACGTGTTACGTTTGTGAGGTGTCTCATGAATGTAAACTCGCCCGTCCTTTGCACGCGAAGACTACAGTTACATTCCGCATACCCTCCTCACCCATGGTTTTCTTTCTTTTGCCTATCAAAGCGGTTTCTCTCCACGCTAGAAGGCAAGAGCCTTCTCGCTAGGATCACTTTCATTTTATTTGTTTGATATGCGTTTTTCTGAAGCGATGTACTGCAATAGTCTACTAATCTGATTGACAACTTGACACTTTGAGGAGTGTGACGGACACCCTGCACCCATTTACAATTGGGCATCATCGTGTGTGGTTGTGTTGCGATCAGACAAGACACCACAAGTGTACAAGTACATACCGATGGCGACTAAACCGATGAGACCTGAATGTAGCGACGTCGAATACGGCGTAGTGATTAAGACCGTCAATGAGGGAATAAAAAAGCTACATGCCTTACGAAGCATGCGGTCCCAGCAGCGCAGACAGTTTGCCGCTGATCTTGCGTTCGTTGGGCTCTCTTTTAGGTAGTACTCTAGTTATGCATTGGCCTCCTCGTTAACTGGTCCATTTGGTATTAGGACGGGCTATCTTGTGGACGTAGTGGCGCCACAGGACCCGGTGCAAGTGTTTGCACAGCTAATTTCTGATCTTCGACTGGTATGCATGTCCTTCGGCCCATCCTACGCTTACCCGACATATATAGGCATGTTCAGAGTTTGACGCCGTCACTCATGTATATGAGCCTACCTCGGAGCAGAGTTTCTTTGTGAATATACCGATGCTCCTCAAGCGGTGCCACGCGGATGAGTCTGATTACACCTGCGGGGTCTCATTCGTGGGGCTAGGAAGGGACGGCTCGTTTCGTGTTGTAAGTACCAACGGTTCCATTTCCCTCCTACAACGTCCTAACGCCGAAATGAGCTTCCCGGTCCCCCGCCCGATCTTATAGCCACCCTTTCGTCGTTGGTGGGCACCACTGCCAGTACGACTTTTCTGCCCCCTTCGATCACACTGCCGCCTGGTCTAGCGAGGGAAATTTCAATACCCTTGGCTGCGGTGCTCTTGGACTACCCAATTGCATATTTTCCCGAAACGTTAGACCATCCGTTCCTGAGCGATGTTCTTCTCGATGTCTACGAATGTATTTTGATACTAGAAGGGGTTACCTCTCATACCTTACTAAAGTTCTCGTGTCCTGCTAAACTTGCAGTACAACACTCAGATATATCAAGCCCTTCCCACATCAGTGCTTCACTAGCCCAAAAGATAGGCGCTCGAATTGTCAAATTTACTACCAGCGTTGACCTTCGAGTACTGCATACCACCAGCGCTTTTGACCGTGTCGCTTTATGAAATCTTCAGATAGAAACTCATACAATATTTCTTCAAATTTACACCAGGGTGGATATACTAGTCAATACTAACATTGATAATTTTGATATCTTCGTAGGGTTTGTCCGTTTTGTTTGTTTTTACATTCTCGATGGTATGAACGACTTCGAGACCCGAGATAACACGGCCAAAAATGGTATGTTTTTTATCCAACCAGGGCGTTGCGGTTGTCGTAATGAAGAACTGTGACCCATTAGTACCTGGGCCAGCATTAGCCATGCTCACTGTGTATGGCCTACGGGCATTGCAGGTCAGAAAAAAGGCAAGATAGATTAGGGTAGCATACCTATCATGCTTTAAGTCGTCCGCAAACTCATCTTCAAATTCCCTACCCCAGATTGACATACCGCCAGTTCCATCACCAAGGGGATCGCCAGTTTGTATCATGAACTTTGGAATAACACGATGAAACAAAATGCCTTCGAAATATCCGCTCCTAGCGTGACCCACAAAGTTTTCGACAGCCTTAGGGGCTTGCGCCGGGAATAATCGGAGGTGCATGTCGCCCAAAGTGGTGTGAATAGTGGCAGAATCAGCCAAGGGTGAGGGTCCCGTTTTGGTGGCTGGCGTGGCCGTAGCCACGTTCTGTTCATCGCGTGTGGGTCGCTCATTAAAGACATCGCGTTCTCCCAACTTGTTATCCCTATAAATATGAGCATTGGCCATTTCAGATAAGAGAAAAACGGCTCACTCAAGTTCGGAGCGAGTAAAGAGATAAAATCTGCCTCGTTTGAGACCGGTACAGAATAATGTAGGGTCTCTCTGGGCTTTGTTTGCCAATAGCGGATTTGTGGAGGCAGCCATAGCCTACATTTATGTCTAAGCATTGTTGGAATAATTGAAATTACGCTTTAGACGACAAACCATTGTGGTAACACCATGCTTAGACGGAGCGCCTTGATACAAGCCGAGGTTTAAGAAGCGGACCGCTTCGTCTTTGCCTAGTAAACGAACTACGCGGTTGGTTACAACATTCAATACTGATGAGAGGTGAAGTTTTCAAAGACTTGTAGTAGTAGACGTTTTCAGATGGACGTACCCTTGATACCCAGAAGAGAAGGATATAAGATAAACGATCCCGTTTCATCCCATATCGCATTGCTCCATCGTCCAGGTATATGACCATCAGGGCCAGGCATCTCTAGCTCCCGCTCTACAGCAAGTCGTCGCCCGAACTCCATATCGTCTATCTTATAAGCAGCCGTGCCAGCCTGCTGCATCTCTTGAATTGCTTCCAAAGACTCGTCATACTTGCGTGTCATTTTTCCAGTGAGAAAATTAAATACGCGAATCTGACGATCTGAAAAAGAGAACGTGACAAATGAGGAGAAATTGGGTGAAAGCGTGATGCATGTCGGAGTGGACTTCGACTAGGTCAAAGGAATAATTAAGGGAGGTGGTATGGGATATTGTCGCGACGTACCTTTTTGAACTCATAGAGGTCTGTTGCACTTTTATACGACCATAACCCAGGAACGTTTTTTGGCAATGCAAATGGTTCGATTGGTTGCCAATATTCAATAAACCCGCCTTCGTCCGCTGATATCACTGTGTCGTATTTGTCGTTGAACTTATGTGGGACGATGTTCAGATATGTAAAAATGATGCTTGTTCGATTCGTGGCTGCGTACCGTCATGATGTGAACTGGGAAGCGGTGTAAGTTCTCAATTATTTCCAGAGGTTTCTCATTTCCTCGGCCATCGTATATTCGAATGGTTCCAGATGCTGAATCGGACCTGTAAAATGGTTTAAAACCACTCAAAGACAGTTTGATGTTATACGAACACTGCAAGCAGGCCTTGGGCTTGTCCACGTTTATGTACCCAGCAGCACGCATGAGGCGTATACCCTAGTTTGATAATGTTAATCATATCTGTCAAGGTATGATAAGACGGGTGTACTATCGACAATGCATGTTGGGCGTACCGAAATTAACAACGTCAAAAACTTTGGCATTTCCATCTTCAGAAACTGTCGCAAAAAGTTGACCATCCGTGCTTGCAGATACTGCGGTTACTGAGGTGACATGTGCACGGTAGTGCTTCACGAATTCAATCCCCTCCTCCTGCTTTTTCCATAGCTTGAGATGTCCATCGACAGACGTGGTGATCAAAAAGTCGGTCCTAAAATACTCCTCATGTATGATGAATGAAGCAAGTTAGTAGATGAGCGACTGCTCACTTTGTGACCACTGCAAAGTTGATGGTGTCGCGGTGCATAAAGCTTTTATAGTATTGGTCCATATCTGGAAGATGTTCGAGATACAAACGTTCGTGTAGTAGTACTAGAAACCATGTTCTGCATGCCTTAAGGCTTAACAGTGATAGAGGGTGATGATTTGCACACCTTTGCGCTTTTTCTTCACGCCGCCATCAGCTGGCAGAGGCATTGGGCCGACATCCTCGTCGCTATCATCATCCATAGGATGCTCTGTTTCGGGAATGGGGATATCTGGAGCTTCGTTGTTGCCATTGCGAGTACGTTTGCCCAAGATTGACACGTCCTGGTCTGGGTTGGACATTGTGGGCTGAGGCGACCAAGGAAAGTTTGTATCGAATAGCTGAATTGATCGGAGTTCGGAAACTATGAACCCATACGACTAAACAGGGTATATGTATACGCTACCTATGTAACTACATTATAGTACAGTCACCTTTCTTGTCCGCAAACTCCTTCTCCTCAGCTGCCAAAATGGCCTTCTCTTCCTCAGTTAATAGCTGGTGAATAAGTTTAAACAGACAATGCCAAATGTAAGCAAGCTAGACGCTTACTCCTTTCTTGGCACGAGCCTGCATTGCCTTGAGCCTACTCTGTCGCTCAGCTTTGGCCCGTCTACAATTTGTGGTAAAAATACAGTCAAATGTGGTAATAATACAAGACGGTAGGCGGCATCAGGCGCATGCAAATATAGGGGGAGGTACGAAGGCGTTATAATCGATAGCCAAGGATGGGCCAGTGTGGTTGTTTACGACATTAGAAGTGGGTGGCAAGGGGAGATTGGTAGGCGCGTCAATGAGAACCGTGATTGGAGCATTCGAATGGTGAACATTAGCGGATGAAGTGGCACGAGGGGATGAAAAGGTGCTGGTGAATTATGAGTCGTTACAGGAACAATGTCGAAGGGAATGCACATACCGATCAGTCTTCGAGAAGGGATTCGCATGTGTTAAGTGCCCTGGCTTGGAATGTGGTGCATCTGAGGCGGTAGTGGATTTCTGGACATGTCCTGGGGTGGATGGGGAGGCTGTAGCTTTCTTGATAGCATTCATTGCGGCTGATGCTTTGCCACTCAGTTCTGCAGAACCAATTCCACCCAAACGATTCGATCCGCTGGGCTTAGAACCTGGTAATAGTGTAGGGGCCGTACAGCTATGATCCACGGGGAATCTATGGGAGGGACAGAACTGGTTTCTGCATTTCTAAATATGATTCAGAGTGGGTAGGTCGCATAAGCTATTAAGACATACGTCACAGCGTATGGGAGAGAACAGGACTTTTTTACAATTGGGTCTCCCACAGACAGGCATTGTCCTTGCCTTGCCTGATTTCCCGGTCATAATTGGACACTCCTTTGTGATATGATCCTCCATCCTGTCATTTGGATCTTGCCCGGGACGAACCGCTACGGGCGTCTGGCAGAATGGACCTATGAGGTGAGTTAGTATAGCAGAGTTGTTGGCAACAAAAACCTACAATCTGGAGCCACACGATTATATTTGCTCTCATCATACTTTGGGCATTTATGTGCAACAACCTTAAAATGCTCTTGACAGAACGATTGCTCACAATGCTGACACTTGAAGGGCAAAAAGTCGATGAGAAGACAGGAGGGGTGAGAGCACGGTTTTCCTATTGCAAGGAGCTGCGTGTTATCGGTAGACATGATAGATAGTCGAGTAGCAAGTAGTGAAGGGAGAAAGGATAGGCCGATAAGGCTGGTATAAATACTTAGCAGGGCTTACGCGGCCTCGTAGCACACGCGTCCTCTTTCTAAGTAGAGAAACGGA